>PVIR01010844.1:0-48701 GCA_004026965.1 Petromus typicus | reverse complement strand
TGTAATTGCTCAATGGACCAATATTACCTAAGAGATTTTTTTTTTTTTTTTTAGACAGAGTCTCGGCTTTGTAGTTCAGGCTGGCCCTGAGCTCAGCTTCAAACTCACATCACTGCAATCCTCCTGCCTCTGCCTCCAGAGTGCTGAGATTACAGGCGTGAGCCACCATGCCTGGCTGGACCAATATTACCTAAAGCGGCTGTACTTGCAATATTACTGGTTGACTATAGTCTTGTCCCACTTTGAATCCACCTACCTCATGGCTATGTTCCATAAAAGCCCCCTGGGAAGTGAGGTGAGCACGTCTCCTACTTTTGGATCCTTCTATATCTCTCTTAGGCAGATGTTTTCTTTCTAAGTTAATCTCTACTGTTCCTAAAATCCATTCTTTGATTTTAGAGAATACAAACTCATGTTTCAGAATCTAGCAGGCTGGGAGTTAGTCTTTCTATCTGCATCAGCGTCATTTATGATGATAGTCTGAAGTGACATGTATTCAGCAAAAACTATACTGTCATATGTATTTTGATATTTCCTCAGACTAGGGATAGGCAGTATTACACTTTCTCAGTGATGTGTGGTAGCAGAGTTAGAATCTCCAGTTAGCACGTGGCCAATACTCAGTATACTGCATTGCTAAGCTATATTTAGTAATTTATGTGTATTAATGCAGTTTTCACTTAGTGCATGTTTATAGGCATGTAATCCTATGATAAACTAAGGGGCATTGTGTGTGTGTGTCTGTGTCTGTGTCTGTGTCTGTGTAAGATGTGGATGCATTTAAGCCCTGTGGGGTGGCGTCAGAAGACCTGGCCAAAGAGCTGAGTAATTCAGTTCTCAACCTCACCACTTGTGTGACTCTGAGGTGCCTATATTACCTCAGTTGAAGGTAGAAATCTCAGGGTTGTGATAAAAGTTAAACAGAATTTATTATAGTTAGTCTTCTACAGTACATACCTAACAGCAGAATTGCTCTTGGATGTGATTTTAAATGTACATTTATTAACATGGACTCTACAAATCTGAGCCCCTTGAGAGGGATTTCTAGGTCCTTCAGTGTTCTCTCATTGGCTTGTTTTCAGGTTACCCTTTCAGCATGAGGGAGGTACCACATCAAAAGCAATGAACACTGTGTCAAGCGCACAGTAGAGGGCTGGAAATGTCCACTGCCCATTTGAGGTCTTCCTCTGAACTGCCCTCAGGGGAGGAGAGCCAGACCTATGAGCAAGACCCTCTTGTCTTTGGCAGCATGACTAACCTTGGGGAGAAGATGATGGTGCTAGGTTCTCACAGCTACAGGAACACCTATAATTCCATTTCTCTTTAATGACCATTAATACTTGGAAATTCTGATTTTTATTTTTAAAAATTCACTTATTTGTGACACTCTCTCCCTGTTGCTCCTCAATCTGAACTCTTTTTTTACTGGCTTGTTTGTGATGCATAATATTTACATCTGTTTTGGAGATTTTGTACATATATCATTAGATCTTGATCAGTTTTGATCCTCCTACCATCTGTTCCTCCCTTTCCCTGATCCATTTCCTATAGGGGGAACTGTTCCTCCGAGGTGGTCCTTGGTTCACAGTAGGGTTGGTCACGTACCTTGCACTGATTCAGAATCACAATGCCTGAATTTTTGTAATTCTTCTTCTTGGCTTTGTACTTTGGGTTGATGCACTCCCACTGCACCTGCAATGAGAGGAGCCACAGCATGAGAGCTGCTCTGGAGAGCTGGGTCATTTCACGAGGCTCAGCCCTTGAGCGCTGCTGTGGATACACTGCACTGAAGGGCTGCCAGGTGGTTTTAGATGGTAACCCCTGCGTTGAGGCGAATGGTAAGAAACTGCGAGTGAGATTCTGATAGCAGATTGCCTGATTTAACTTCTAAGGTCTTCATTGCTTAGCTGTGTGACCCTGGAAAAGCCACTTGACTTTTCTGAGCCTTGGAGAACTTCTCTGTAAAGTGGGGCTTTACCTCAGGATTATTATGGAAATTAAATGATTAGTCTGCTAATAAATTTAGTGTTAAGTAATTAGGGCTTGGAACATACAAATGCTTACTATCATTTATAGGGACAAATGAAGTGTGTGTCTTGCAGTGGACACACAGGGGATGTCTTGGCCATCTCTACCACGGAGGTTCACATGCCTGAGGGCTGATTGGCAGCGTATGGGACAGAATGGCCATGCCTCAACCAAACTGTCAACAAAGGAGACCCTCCTCACAGAGGAGGTCCCATCTGGGATTGAGGAACTACTTAATGGTTTGGAAGAGAGTGATCTGGTACTAAGAGGCCTTTATGACTTCTTCAAAATGTGGGATTCTTTGATGTCAGAAAGAAAAGATTCAAAATAGAATCTGAAATCAGAGCAACTCCAGGGATACTTTTTAAAAGACCACTCCCTTCCTCCTTCCCTTCACCTTTCTAACTAGGATTTCTCCAAGAAAAGAGAGCTTTATAAAAGGCTCTGAGCTGTCTCTCATTTTTGCTCCATTCGAACAGTGGACTCCAAAATAAGAATGACAAGTTCCTTAAGGTGAGTTCCTCAGAGGTAAGATCTTAGGCAAGGAGATAAGTAAAAGCAGGTCATCTGGCAGGAAATTCCAGGAGGCACCAAGGCAGGAGTGGAGAATCAGGGCAGATAGCCAAGGAAGGGTGTATTATTATTATTATTTTTTGAGACAAGGTCTTGCTTTGTAGCTCAGGCTGGCCCTGAACTCATTATGTAGCCCAGGCGGTAAGAAACTCACACCAATGCTCCTGCCTCTGCCTCCCAAGTTCTGGGCTCAGAGCCATGATCTACCAGGCCCAGCATCGTGGTATGTGGTTACTGGGGATTGTATTTGGGACACTGTGCTTGCCAGGCAGACACCAGAACCACTGAGCTAAATTCTCAACTAGGAAAGTCATATTACTAAATCAGTTATTATTATAGGCAATGGAAGTTATTCCTCCTAGGGTCCTGTGAGAAGCCTCACAGAACCCACACCTCAGAATTATCCCATTTTAAGGACAAAAGAGCTGGATATTTCCACTCCAGGACCCATTGTTTTATTATTATTCAAATCTTTATTGGTACATTATGAATACACATTATCATCACATTCAATATTGAGAATTGTATCAGAATAAGGCACAACTCGATTCTCAGTTTTTCCTATTCCCCTATCCACCCTGCAACCCTCTACCCTCTATACACATAAACTTTGTTTCCTTTTTAAAAAATTACTATCACATTCATGGTGACTTCCTGGATAGTCTTAGACCTTCTTCCACATTTCCTGTTTACTTTGGACACTGGCAGGAGAGATGCCAGCAGCCAGATTACACTCTCAGGCTGAGACTCAAGTTCTACAAGTGCAACTGCAAGTCAGGAGGCAAACCCTGTCCAAGTAGAAGAGCCCACAAGGGCAGGGCCTAGATGACTGTAGCTGACTAATACCCAAGGCATGTGTGTCTGAGAGAAACATAGAAAGGATTTAGCTCTCAGGGGAGTACAACATGTCTTGGTGGTATGTAGCAGTGTTGGGTACTTGCCTTGGTATCAAAGATGGAAGACTGAAATTACAAAAAAACCCTGGTGCCCATAATAAAAATTTGATGGATTCCAATAATTTCTCCAAAGCCTGAAAGGTATTACCAATGTCACACAAATGTAGAGCTGGAAAGAATACTACTGCTCACAGCCAGTCTTTTGGAAGTGCTAGCTAGGTGCTTGTTTTAACTTTCACACAATCCTGTAAGATCAGTAAAATTCTCATCTTTACATATTAGGCAAGAACAATTAAACACAGAGAAGTTAAGTTACTTTTCCAAGACTACACAACGAAAGGAAATTAGATATGTTCTCATCTAACCTCTCTGTTTATTGATGGAGAACTGTATTGTTTGGGGGCAGTGTCTTGATGAAGGCCACGCAACACTGTGGGTTCGGCTTGTGTTAGAATCAAATTTAACAACACTTCTTTTTCATCATACACTATGATGTTTGTCTTTGTCATTTGTAGCTAGTGCTAAGGATGGGTCATACAGAAGGTCAAGGTCATGACATGGATGGTGCATGTACCTGCTTCCCTTCCATCGCTCCCCTCATCTCCTTGAACGTCGAGGTGAATTCTCCGATGAAGTCATGCTTGCCATTGGAGTCCCAATCCCACACTATGCACTGTGGTGGAAAAAAGAAAAAAGTAATTGCCTTTGGAATGCTGCCCCAGAAGTTGCAGGTGGGTTGAGCTTGATAAAGAAGAGTAGAGGAGAGACCTACGTCTGACAGAAAAGTCCCATAGACTAGGTTTGTGGCATGTGGGATATAATATCCCATGGTTTCTACAGACCTTTACTTGGCCTTTTGGCCACAGTCCCCAAGCTCATGATGCAGCAGGGACTGCAGTAATGTGTCCATTTTCAGCTAAGACTCACAAGACATAGGTGGCTGCCAAAAAGACCATCTAGTGAATTAGAACACGAGACTTGAAAGCAGGTGTCCTGCTCCAACTTTGCTCTTTCCCCATCAGAAAGAGATCTCTTAGTTTTACCTGCAGCCAGATGCTTGAGAACCTGAGCCCATGGCTTCCACAGTGAGCAGCTTCTGGGAGGGATTTAAGTGGGGTGATACTTGTCGTACTTTTTCTTCTCTTTTTCTGACAGAAAAAGAGCATTGCCAACAAAAATGAGTAAGAAGGCAGAAGAGCAAAGTCTTTATCCCAGTGAAAATGGATAGAAGATCGCAACCAATAACCCACATTGGTAAATTTCATGCATCCATCATATATAAGCTGTGACTCACTTTTAAAAAGAAAGCTCCTAAAATTATTAAGACTGAATTTTAGGCAACTAAACAATGCTTTGTAGAGTGATTCAGTTGGTAGCAATCCCTCTGCTTGATCACATGTTTATATAAAAAGGATTGTCAGTATTTTTTTTCCCCAAGGTGGGAGTTTAACTAAGATCTTAAACATTTTAGACATCACTCTTCACTTTAAACCAATGAAGTGCATGCAGCAACGATGTCACAGACATCAGTTAAGATCAAGGCCTCACACTCAAATTTCCCTCATAATATCAAGGTCCTGACAGGCAACCTGGTCTTTCCTCAGGGTACAGATCCTCATGTCCAGTCTGTCTGACAACTTGATTAGACATCTGATCCCAGATCACATGGGACGTCCCAGAGATCTTCAATGAAATAGAAGGAGTGTTTAAAACATATGATGAATGTTTCAATAAAGAAAATTTATTATGGTAAAAGTCATATTGCCTAGAATGATCAGAAGTGCGTTCAAAGGAAAAAAAAAAAACATTTTGAGGGAGATTAATGAAATGTGACATTTGCTCCAATAAAACTTTTAATTTAAAAATTAAATACACTTTATTGATCAAATGTTCATAGCGATTTCTGTCAAATAAAAATATTATATTCTAGGATAGCATTAAACATGCATAATAATTTTGAGAGTATGGCTATTTTTATTATATTGGATCATCCTACCCCTAAGCAAAGGATGTCTTTCCATTTTTTGATATCCTCTTTGATCTCCTTTTGCACAGCGCTGCAGTTTTCAATGTAAACAACTTTTACTTTCTTTGTTACATTGATTCCTAAGCATTTCATTTTTTTCAATGTTATATAAAAGGTATTGTTTCCCTAATTTTTCCCTAATTCCTCTCTCAGTGAGTTTGATATTTGTTTACAGGAAGGCTATTGATTTTTGAGTGCTGACTTTGTATCCAGCTGTACTACTGACTTAAGCTATTAAATCCAGAAGTCTTTTAGAGGACTTCTTGGAGCCTTCTATGTAGAGTATCAAGTCATTTGCAAATAATGATACTTTAAGTTTTCCTTTCTTATATTTATTCTTCTTTCTTTCTCTCGTCTAATTCTCTGGCTAATGTTTCCAGAACTATACTGAACAGGAGTGGTGTTAGTGGAAGTCTTTGTCTTGCACCTCATTTTAGAGTGAAAGCTTCCAGTTTTGGGCCCTTTAGTATAACGCTGGCTGTTAGTTTGTCAAAGATGGCTGATATCAGATTGAGAGTAACACCATAGATTCCAAATTTCTCTAGGTGTTTTTAGTTATAAGTGGGTGTTGGACTTTGTCAAGTGCTTTTTCTGAATCTTTTGAGGTGCTACTGTGATTTTTGCTCTTGGCTCTACTAATATGGTGTATTACATTTATTGATTTATGTGTGTTGCACCATCCTGGCATCCCTGGGATGAATCCTCACAGAACAAGAGGTAACATTCCTAAAGTTAATTTGTAACCATCTTAGCAGAAACAATTTTGGGCAACAAAGGCAAAGCAGGGAGCATCACAATCTCTGATCTGAAATTATACTACAGAGCTACTGTGATAAAAACACTACTGAACTAGAAAATAAAAAACAGATCTGAGATCAGTAGAACAGAATAGAAGGTGAAGAAACAACTCCAAATACACTGAGGTACCTTATCTTGCATGAAGAAGCCAAACACCTTCTCTTGAAGAAAAAGAGCCTCTTAAATAAATGGTGCTTCAAAAATTGACTTTCTACATGCCAAAGACTAAAAGTAGACCCATGTCTCTCACCATGCACTAAACTAAAATCAAAATAGATCAAAGATCTAAACGTTAAAATAGAAATGCTAAATTGGCTGGAAGAAAGAATAGATGGGACTCTTAAAGATGTAGTGTGGGCCACAACGTTATGAACAAAACATCAGTTGCATAGCAAATATCACAAAGAATCAACTGGGATCTCATCTTATTAAGAAGCTTTGCGCAGGGCCGGGGATCTAGCTCAGTGATTCCGGCACCCGTCTTGCAAACGCAAGGACCCTGGTTCATCCCGGTATCCACATAACAGGATACACATACTAGGTATCCACATACTAGGCATGGAGACTCACCCAGCAGCAATGGGTACCACATACCACAGTGCCGGGCGTGGTGGCTCACCCCTGTAATCCCAGCACTCGGGAGGCAGAGGCAGGAGGATTGCTGTGATGTGAGTTTGAGGCTGAGCTCAGGGCCAGCCTGAACCACAAAGCGAGACCCTGTCTCAAAAAACCTTAAAAAAAAAAGAAGCTTTGCACAGCAAAAAACATCACCAACAGAGTAAAGAGCAGAGTGGGAAAAGGTTTTTACCAGCTGTTCCTCAGGCAAAGGCTAATAACTGAAACAAAATTAACCTGCTAAATATAAAGATTCAGTCTAAAAAATTGTCCTCTCTGGTGAATACATACTTCTCAGATGAAGAAGTGGTAAAAGCAAATAAATATGTAAAAATATGTTCAATATCACTGGTTATGAAAGAGATGCAAATTTAAAAAAACACTGAGATTCTCATTCTAGAAGGAATGGCTATTATCAAGAAATCAAGCAATAACAAATAGTCGAGGGGCCTCAAGGAAAAAAGAGCTCTCTGCACTAATGGTGGGAGTGTAGACTGGTTTAACCACCATAGAAATCACTGTGGAGATTCCTCAAAAAGCTAGGACTAGAGGTTCCATTTGACTCAGCTATCCTCTTCTCCATATTTTCCCAAAAGAACTAAAAACATCATACAGAGTGACATATGCACACTCATGTTCATTGTGGCACAGTGCAAAATAGTTAAATTTTAGAAATAGCCCAAATACCCATCAACTGATGAATAGATAAAACAGATGTGGGGTTTTTAAAATATAAAATGGAATATTACTTAGCCATGAAGAGGGGTACATTTGAGATATTTATAGCTAAATGGGTGCAACTAGAGTCCACTCTTAACTGAAATAAATTGGACACCCACATAAATATCACATTGTTTCTCTGGTATGAGAAACTGAAGGTAAAAATAAAGACAAACATATATGATTGATATTATAAAATAGAAAATATTCAAGTGGAAAAGGGAACAAGAAAGGGAAGGAAGGGATAGTAAGAAAATGGAAAGGAAAAAAGAGAAAAGAAAGTAAAATAGAAACAAAGCTTTTGCAAGTAAAAAGAGGAAGAAAGGTAGAAGCGAGGGGAGGGGAACAGGGAAAATATAAATCAAGATATATCATGTAGCAGTACAAATTCCATACAATGAATGTGATTATTGTGTATATCTCAACTGTACCAATAGACTGAACTAATGATAAAAAGAATCACAGTAATGCATGTACATGCAATTTTTGTAATTTTAATTGACATTAAAATCATATATACTTAAAAAATAAACATTATGGTCTGTTTTCAGCCAGTTTCTTCACTGTATCTGGTATTATATGGCTCCTAGTTCTTCCCTAGAATAAAAGATGATTACAAAAGGTAAACATTTTAAATTAACTCAGGACACTAAGGCAGCCAAAACATCACAAATAGAGACTCATAAAAGAAGATTTCCAGAACTGCCTTAGGAAGTGGCAGAAATGATAGGATAAATGTGATCAAAGTGAGGGGGAATATTTTGAAGAATAATCATGGTAATACATCTCTTACTGTAGTAAATTTTACAAGTGTGTACATCTACTATAATGTTTGATCAGACCTTCTATGTCCAAAATGAAGCATGGTTTCTCTCCAAATGTATCTGTCGTGATTCATTTCCTGCCACAGTGGATTCCACCATTGCTTCATTCCTAGTACCTCCGAGCACTGACTGTTGCTTGACACCAGCACTTCTCTTCCTACCCTGGCTTACCGCAACTGTTTCCTGCTGGTCTCCCTGCCTCCCCTGTACTGCTTCACTCTTAGCACCTGCAATTATGTTAATTGCCTGCTTCAAATAAAAATGAATACAAGTTTAACAGGTCTTCTAAAGTATGACTCCCTCAATATCTCTGAATTTATTATTCATGCTTACAAAATTTTAAAGTTTTAAAAAGTATTATGTTGGTAAGAATAAAAAGCATTAGCTGAGTTTTTTTTTTTTCCTTTTTCTTGAGGCATCTTACATAAAAACTAATTTCTCAGCTTCTGTCCCTGGAGAAATTGTTAGATAATTCTGTTGGTGAGAAAACATTAATAAAACTTTCAGTGAGAAAAAAATCAAATCAGAATAAATCAGAATTGAAGATGTTAAGACAAAGGGAGTTGAATTGTTCTGCTGAAAAAAGTGACAGCTTTTCTGAATAGTAACCAGAAATGAAGTGGGACTCAGGAGTGTGGCTTGAGAAGAAATTAGGGAATGTTTCATTAGAGGACTGAAGATATACTGCTACAGTGTGGATCTTTTTTAAAATTTGTGTTTGCAATATGCAATAGTTATGTTTGTTGTAGAGAACGGATCATTTCCCAACCCTTTAAAACTCTCTCTTCAATCTAGTGTGGATTTTGAATGACTCCAAAGGCCCCTGAGAGCCCAACCTGTGGTATGAATGGAAGATGGTGGGCATTTAAGGGGTGTAGCCTGGGGGGAGGAAGTTAGGTCATTGTAGACATGTTCTTGAAGGGAACCACAGACTCTCTTTTTCCTTTCTCTTTGCTTCCTGGCTACCATGAGGTGACTAGGCTTCCTCTGCCATGTGCTCCTGCCATGATATGCTTCTCTGTCTTACCATAGCTCTAATGAGTGAGTCAGCTGACCATGGACTGAAGCTTTCAAAAAAACGTAGGCCCAAATAAACTTTTCCTTTAAGTTGATGATCTCAGTTATTTTTCCACAGTGACTGAAAACCAGGACACAGACCTGTACTGGGGTAGGTAAGAAACTCTAGAAACTGTAGTACCTGATTTTCCTCTCCCCTCTTCCCCCATTAACCCCGAGACACAGTGAATACCCACACGAGCACTATGAGGAAGGTGACTGGAGAGTAACAGAGAGCCATGCCGATGTTGTAGAAAAAGGCAGAACACAGGGTTGGCCCACAGCACTGGGGACAACCTGAGCCAGAGCAGGAGGGTGGAGACAGAGCTAAGCAGGTGAATCCTGGGAGTGGGACTCCACAGAAACACTGTCGAAGGGTTTGACTTCTGCAGCAGTGTGGAACTGAGTTCAAGTTCTTTCATTTAAAAAAAAAAAAAAAAAAAGAAAGAAAATTTGACCATAGAAAACTTGAAAGTTACAGTTAAAACTCAGAGTTGTCTCTTTTTTTATCATTATACCTTACTCAATTAGCGGATGATAAAAGTAAGTTATTATTTTTGAAGGCCTGAAAATTCTTTCCATTAATAAACTCACCCTAGGGTTTAAAAAGTTAGCTTATAGTATTGCAGCTAAATGCATCCTATTTTCCTTCCAATTCCATAGAAGGATTATATATCTTTGTTCCCTTGGATTTGGAGTGGCCATATGGTTTGCCTTGGCCAGTGAAATAAATAAAAAACTATACTCTAAGAAGGAAGCATTAAGAGCTGGAGCATGACTTACATATTCCATTTCTTCCTAGACCTTGGTAAGAAACATGGTAGTAGCTGTTCTGAGGCCCTCAGTCATGGTGAGACAGCCCAGCTCCTGACAGAACCACGTGTATTCAAGAAATAAAGTACTGTTGCTCTCAGGCTGAGATTACTACAGATGAAATGAATCAGTTAACATTAATTGATGACAACTGAATTAAAAGGCTCTTGTGGGTAGTGCACTCACCGGTGAACTCAGAAGTATGGTTCCTGACACCTATTTTCAATAAGTCTAATAACTTTATCCTTACTAAATAAAGCCTGAATGTTTGAGTCTGACACTCAGAGACTTACTCTTCCATGGGAGGAGGAAATCAAAAGGGAAAGCAGCCAAGTGAAAATAAGAGAAAAGTGGAAGTCACCTTTTCAACATTTCCCTGTATGATCTTTTCTCCAGCTGAAGGAGAAAGCAAGTGACCACTGAACCTCCCTGAGCTAGAATAAGCAGGCTTGACAGCTTCCCTGGGGGCCTCCGTGAGCAAGCATCACAGCCTCCATAGACCCTGCTTCTTCAGTCTGCTGGCATTTCCCATCACAGCAGTAGCAGATTTCTCTTTTTGACCTTTCTCAGAAAGGATCCCAAAGGAAGGAAGACACCGTGAAGCAAACAGACAAAAACACTGCTTTCTTTGCTCTTTGCCACGAAGCTGCAATACGACAGCTCTGATGTGGCTGACAGAGGAATGCGTCTTGGAGAAGAGTAAACAGATCAACTATTCTGCCGAAAAACTGACAGAAGCAGAGTTCTTGGTGTGAATCCAGAAAGAGTCCTTGACACACCGTGAGAGCTCAGTATCTCAAACTTCTCTCCAAACCAGAAGCCTTCATAAGTTCTTCCATGTCATGAAGGAGTTTAGGTGCAGAATCTTAAAATGTTAAAGTTCAACCAACTTCCTCAGTTTATGGGAAAAGAAGATGATGGCTGAGAGATGACTTGTGCAAGTTCACTCAGTGTGTCTTTGATTTCATCACTGCCACACAAACAGAAAGCTGTAATAGTGTGAAGAATGTTTATTCATTATACTCACCATAGGCCAGAAACTGTTCCGAGCACCCAAGTTTGAGGCCAATCTGGACAATGTAGGGAGACTGTCTTAAAATAAGAAAGAGCAGTGGATATAGCCCAGTGATAGAACCTCTGGGCTTAATCTCAATACAGAAAACAAAACAAACAGATGAGACAGAAAATGAGGAAAAATGTAAGAAAACAAGGAAGAAAACAAAACCAAAGAAATAAAAAAGAAAGGAAAGGAGAGCAAAACTGTCTAATGGCCTTTTAACTATAGCACTGGGAAATAAAGTAATACTCTGTTATTAACCAAGATTTCAAACAAATATATCTCTAGTCATTTTAGTGATTTTTGAGAATTTCATCCATGATATAGTATTAGAGATGGCTTCTTTTTTTGTAAAATTTCAGTGACAACCTTCGTTGAAAACTTATATACTCATTTGATAGGACTATCAGTATCTATGAAAAGAATATTATATATATTAGCTTTTTGGAGGTTGTAACTTCCTGGATTTGTCAATGGGAAAAGGGTTCAAACCTCTTTATTTGCTATTCATTTTCCTTCATTGAAATATTGGCAGAAGCCCTTAGACATCAAACAGGCTGCTAGTATGGAAATTACAAGTAGCTCTGAATTGGACTTCTAAATTTAGTGGAGAAGAATGTCATGTGGACTGAAGATAGAAAGAAGACATAGACTATATGAAGACTATATGAAGACATAGTCAGAGGTGGACTAATGCTGGACCTTGAAATTCTGTGGAGATTTAGTAAATTTGATAGGAAGTTATGCAAGATTGAATGGAGAGGAGACTTTTTCAAATCAAGATTATGTAGCTTCAGCTCCAGACAGGAAGGAGCCTCAGTCATATCCATCTCTGGCCTTCACCTTTGCTGGAATGATTGGTGGGCAGGACTGACTGCTGGACCTGTCTGTGCTTTCTGAGGGACTTAACTCAGGGTCCAGTGAGGGTCGACTGACAAAATGGGTCGTGGACTGAAGAGCTGAATGCTAGAAGAGGCAGATGAAGCTGTGAGAATCACTTAGTTTATACCTGGGTTCAGGTCTTGGTTCTATAAAGGCAGCTGTAAATACAGAAGGCAGCTTTAAAGAGCAGTTTCCACAAAACAGCAGGTCTTCCATGGGCAGAGAAAACAGAAGGGAAGACTTTGAAGTACTGAGAGCCCCAGAAGGCAGGTTTGGGCATCTAATGGGTGAGATGTATCTCCATGCAGGGTGCAGGTTGCTGCTTAGAAGCTAAAGCTGAAAGGAAGGTGAGAAAAGCAGCATCAGGAATATACTTTTAAAGTCATAAAGTGTTTTTTATGTGAAGGAAAAGATTTCCTAACCTTCTTAAAAAAGGTGAACTCCAGACCAGTTGGCTACTGAGCCCCAAGTAAATGGTCGTTGGCTGACGGGGGTGAATGGGCTCTGAGTCTCAGAGGTCAGAGGTCATGACTTCCCAATTCCTATGTAACATACTATACAAGTGATGCCTAATAAATGATTCCTCTGGGCTTTTCCTTTGCTAATACAGTCAGTGTTTGAAGTATTTGGGTACAAAGAAGTCACTGGCTAAGTCTTTTAAATATACCTCTTTTAATGAGATAAGGGTTGATAACCACGTTTTAATGGGAATTGAAACCCAAGGATGTTATGTAACTTTCCTGAAGTTGTCAGTTTAAAAAATGGTTAAAGTTGAGATTTGACCCTTGGTCTCTTGAGAGAGTCTGTGCTTTTCTATGGACTATGTATTCACCCTTTCACTGGCTATCTCTCCTATATTTTGCATAACTTTCTGGATGCAGATTGGCTGAGATAGGCCACTATTTTTATAGTTTTATGAAGTTTATCCAGCCCAGAATAAGCAAACACCAGAGCATTCTACAGAATTCCTTGCTTGGATTAGCTCTCCACAAGCAATTCAGAGATGCAAAGTATTTTAGACAGAAGAAAAACATAATCAAAGAGCAATATAGAAAGACAATTTCAGACTATTTCGATGGAAAATAAACAAGTGGATGAGAAGTCCACTGAGGGCTTGAGGTCATCTCTGACACTGGAAAGATTATTATAATGTTAAAGGATTGGAAACTGCATGTCTCAGATCTTTAAGTAAATATTGGGACTGAGAGAAGGAAAGGTAAACGAAGCTTACTCTGGACTTAGTACCTAAGTATAGCATTCACCTATATGGGAATCACAGGAAGACAGATTTGAGGGTCAGAGGATAGTTGAGTATTCGGCCATGGAAAGTCTACATTCTTGAGCCCTAATAAACACTGGGATTTTCTGAACCCTTGACACGTAATCATTGCTTCTTCAACAAAATGCCTGTGCCCTTGTTTCTAAACAAGCCATTTTACTCCTGGTTTATTGATTCCTGTAATTTGATGTCTCCCATTGGGTCCCTAGGAGGAAAACACATGTGCAAAACAGAAAAAAACCCAAATGATTCCACTTGTATGGTTAAATTGGTCTGGAAACCACAAGTTGGCAATGTGGGATTCACTGAGAGCCATGAGGGACTCTTGGCACAACTATGCAACTTGATTATTCTGTATTTATAACATAGCTCATTTAGTTGCTTCTCTTGTTTAATTATTGCCTAGTGTAACTATCATAGGTGCTCAGGGCTTGGAAGCTTTTTTTTTTCCTAAGGCAACACAAATTGTGGGGAAATTAACCATTTCTAGACAATTAAATAAGGGATTACACAAAACAGTTTGCTGCTGCCATTTTCTAAGACAACAGTTGGTGTTTAAACTGGACAGGTCACCCATCCATCAGACAATATGAAAGTAGGATTTTCAGTTTGGATTCATAAACATTGCTCTAGGTTTTATTACTTTCTCAACACTATTGATCTTGGTCCCTAAGTTCTACTGGCCCTAGTGTTTCTTGGGGTTGCACGGAGTGCACATCTGGTTTATTCTTGATGTCAACAGCAGGCGCTTGGTGTTTAGGGTCTGTCTAACAATTGGGTCTCTCTTGCTGATGGATTTTTTGAGCAACCATCACATCTGGACCAGATCAGGATCCTGCCTGGGCCCCTGCTCTGAAACTGCCTTCTGACTGGAACTTACTTCAGCCACTGTGTAAATACTAAAAACCAACTCTAGGATAATCTGGTATTTCTTTTCTTTAAAGTGTTAGTTTCTTTTTTCCTGTCTTTATTCTTGTGATAGGGTCTCTGGGTTACTGGAATCTTATTTTCTACATAATTCAGTCTTTCTGCAGAGACTTAAGATGCTTACATACCTGGTGTGAGTCAAGCAGTTTATAAGTTCCAGGATGAGTAAGAATACTAAAAACTTACACTACGCTATTTGCCTAAAACTGCTGCCAGTGATACTCTGTCTGTCAAAAAAGAATCAATTCTCTTTTTCCAAACAGTAATCATTCCAGACAGACTTTTGCGCAGAAATGCTTCCTTATGAGATAGGAGAACTCGATTCTATGAATCAGCCAGGAAGACATTCTCTTCTTTCTATCCAGATGGAGTCAAATACACTCTTGCAAGATGTATCAGCAGAGAGCTGAGGTCTTGACAGTGTTATGCAGGATCATGGCCTATCTTGCTGTGGTTATTACCCAAATAATTGAACATTTCTTCTCACTCCATTTCCATTACTGGACAGACCAATAGCTTTATTTTTCTTTGAGGATATGAAAACATTTTCTTTACCTGGAAGTGTAAACTCATCTATTTACTAATGGGAATGGCCTTCTTGTAACAACCTCATAAGTTACCACTTTGAAGGCCAGCAGAAGCACTAAAAACAATTTGACATTTATTCTGTGTATTTTCATAACATCCAGTGTATTTTCAAAGGTGACTTTTGACAGGTGTACCCAATTTTCCATCAAATTCCTTTTTCTATATCAAGTTTTGTGAAGCAAAAATAAAAATTTAATAATCCATGTAGAAGCAAAACATTTTACACGTTCATTTCACAGCACTAGGTCTGTAGTTTATTTTATAGAGTACCAGTTCTATGGGAGGTTAATAGGTATGAATGAGAAAATAAAAAGCACTCATCACCAAATAAATTTAGGTTTCTCTGGTATAACAAAACCATTTTGTCTACTGAAGGAATTATAAGAGCCTTTGAAATGCCAGTGTGGAAGACACAATTACTAGGGTGAAGTAAGCTAGCCACCACAGGTAAAAATTTTAAGGATCCACCCCTTCTCAGAGATCTACAAGGGAGTACTGGTGCTTGCATGGAACTAATGACTGCTTCCTTAAATCCTGCACCTCACTTGCCTTTTCTTGTGAAGGTGCTTTGCATCATGAAGAATTTTCAAGAGTAGGGCATAATTCACAGTCTGCACCTACTTTTTTGGCAAGAAGCATATGCATATCTCTCTATATTTAGTTAAGTTTGAGGAACAAATTTGTTCTTTTCATTCACAAGTTAATGCTACTGAGTGCCTACTACATACCGAATAATGGCAAGACCCTGAGGACATGAGTATGAAGACAGTTTCTGTCTTTCAAAGGTTAAAATGCGGTAGAAAAAATTAGCCCAAATAAAGCAAGCATAAAATTTAGTAAGTGCTGTGCTAGAGGGTGGGATTGTAGTTGAAGGTAACTAGCTTTGCCACAAGTTTGAGAAAAGCCAGAAAAGATTTGTAGTGGAGTTGAGTAGGGAAGCTGGTTTTGGAGGATGACTACAACCAAGCTTGACATGTGGGAGGTTGAAAAGTCTTTCAGCGAGAAAGAATGGCCAGTGTGTGCGGTGGTATGAGATCCACAATGCATCCAAGCAACTCCGAGTGCTGCTCATCCCTCCTGAGACAGGGTCCGGGAAGGAAATTTATACAGGAGTCAAGTATCCCTAGAGAAAGGATATCTAGGACTTCATTAATAGTGGAGAACAAAGGGCATGATATTTTACACACACACACACACACACACACACACACACACACACACACACTTTCTTTCTTTTGATAATGTGTAACCCCAGGGCACAAGACACGTGCAACAAGAACCAACAAAACTACGAAGAAGAAAACTAACATCCCTACCATGGCTCACAGGCTCCGAAGCTTTTTGCTTCCTTTTCTAGTCTCATTTTCTTCTCTTTCTTTTTTAGTCTTAGGGCTTCAGCCACACAGGCGTTCTTCTGTATTCCACTTGTGTCAGGCCTGGAATATGTTTCCCTCTAACTTTTTCTAGGTGTTTCTCCTCAGATTTCAGAACATCTGCTCCAATGCTCCTTCTTCATATCTCAAGCTACATTTAATCTGTTACAAACTTTCATCTCTCCTTGTATTTTTCCCTTAGTGAATGTCTGGGACTATATATTTTCAAATTACTTGATTAATTTGTTTCTTCCAAAAAACTGTAAGTTAACGCCACAGGACAGCAACCACTTCTATTTCCCTTAACCATTCTGTTTCCAACAGCTGACCAGGAATGCTGTGTATTTTAGGTTCTCAGTAATTATTTACTGAAGGACTGGCAGAGTTAGTTAGCTCTGTAGGAGGTTTTTTGTTCTTTATATGCGTGGGTCGCATTTGAATGGGCTGTTTCTTGCCTGTGACTAGTCACCACCAAGGGGTGTGGTGTGTTTCACCTCTGGACTAGAGTAGTTAAAAACAAGCTGTGCTTTTTCAATGCCCTCTTTCTAGTCACCCAGATAATGGGATGATAAGGCAGCACAGAATTTGAAGGCTATATCTCCAAGTCATCACATGAAGACCGCCCTGGGGAGTCCAACTAGACTTTTATTGACTGGGAAGTAAACTTCTGTTTTATTAACCTATTGAAAAATTTGCTTTAAAAAGTACATGTAAATGACGCATTAAAAGAAAGGATGTATAATTAAAACATATCCTAGATCTGAATATTTTCAATGACATTTAACGAAAGACAGTTGAGAACTGGCGGACACTTTGGCACCATATTTATGTTCCTGCATTTATATTGTAAAATGACTCTAGCTTTAATTCCAATCCATGAGTTTGACTGAACTAGGGGATGAACAGGCAATGTTCAACTTTCAGAGCCAAGATTTTCATGCCTGAATAAAACTAGATCTGCATAATTCGTGTAAAAATGGTGCTTTACTAAGAACTGGTTTTGTTTTCGTGTGCAATATATTAATCTAGTGTAACTCTCCCATTAAACCAACTTCCTCTCCTCTTCCACAAACATTTTTTTTTTTGAAGATTAACCATGGGCTAGGTAGTGGCAATAAAATGATGTACAAACTATGGCTTCAGCATCAGGTATCGTACACTGTATTGAAAAGACAATTAACAAAGTCATTACAGTACCACAGCCTAGGACAAATGTACCATAGAGCATATGCAGGTGCTATGGGAATAGTTTTCAGGGTCAGAGGAATAAATACTATCAATATGTCTCACCCATGGCATATTGGATCACAGTGCCATTTGGGGGACATGCCAGCTCCTGATATTTCTCTTTCACCATTCAACCTCTTTGCCAGAAGACTTTCCCAAGGCTGTCAGATTGTTTTCCAGCATATGTAGTACTTGCAAAGCTTGAGGCAGCCTTGAACCAGTGACTGATAAGCAATGACATTTAAACACCCAATTCTGAAATGTGACTGCAATGTTTTCAGATATTCCCAACAAGACTGAGCCAAATAACTCGCTTTAAGTTTTATTTCTTGATATCTCACCTTTGTTTTGTCCTTTTCCTTTCTCTGGTCCTAATTCTCCATCCCTATTCCTATCAGTTACACCTGCACTTTCACATGAATTCTTAGCTCAGGCAGGCTTCTGCAGGGCCCAACCTAAGAGAGGGATCTGACCTAGTCCAGAAGTCAGGAAAGACTTCTTAGTATCCAACAGACAATCTGAGCCCCTGAGGTCCAGGGACTGCAGGAAAAGTAGGTAGTAAAAGCACTGAATCTCCCCCCCAGAATGGCCACAAGTGCATGTAAATTGCCTCCCCTGAATTCCTCTTATTTTTCCATGTTTCATAATAAGCTCATATTTCCTTTAAGGTTTTAGTGAGCAAAATCCTTGTTTTCTCATGATAGCATTAATCATGCTTTAATCATGCATCATCATTAAAAACATAAGACAAAATATATTTATTCTTTATTGACAGATTCATTGCCTATACTATTATGAATAATGTCCAGGCATAAAGGTGCATGGGATAGCCCATTATACTCACTGATATAAATTATTGTAGGGAAGATCCATATTCATCAATACTGATGTGACTGTGTCATCAATTTAATAGCTGAATGCTAAGGACCATTAAATTTAGTACCATTTGTCATGCCATTATGTATAATAGTGCCCGAGAGTAACATGTAATTAACTCTGTGACTGACTAAGTAAATTGCAGGGTAATCAGTCATATTGTATAAACACTTGTCACTGGGCTACATGTGAGATGAGAAGGTTGACTTGTGATGTTTCAGTACTTTCTTGTCTACAGTGCTGCTCTGGGCTTTTGTGAGTTCCAACAATTATAGGAACTTTCTTTTCATATGCAGATTTAAAGCTGGTTGTAGCACCTTAATATTCAGTCTACTCGTGCTACTTAAACCTTTCCCGCATATCTTTTGTGAGCTTGACCAAAAGATCTCTCTTTCTCTTTGACTAGAACACTGTTCTCTTTCCCATTCATGACTTTTCCTTTTGCCACTAGTTTCTGTTTTTACTTAGATTCTTTCTGTCATTTACCTTAAACCTAGAAATTCATACTCTTCAGCAATAGCTTTCTCTCACTAAGTCTTTTTTTTTTTTTTTTTGGTTTTTTGAGACAGGGTCTTGCTTTGTAGTTCAGGCTGGCCCTAAGCTCAGCCTCAAACTCACATCACAGCAATCCTCCTGCCTCTGCCTCCCAAGTGCTGGGATTATAGGCATGAGCCACCATACCCGGCACTGTGGTGTGTGGTACTGATTGCTGCTGGGCGTGAGTTTCCACACCCAGTATTTTATGTGGTTACTGGGGATCGAACCCGGGTCCTTGCGCTTGCAAGACAGGCACTGGAACCACTGAGCTAAATCCCCAGCCCCTCACCAAGTCTTTTTGTAACTTTCCTCTCTATGATCACCAGGAATAAAAAAACACTATATATTAATTTCACTGTGAATAAGGGTAGATGAGATCAAGTCAAGCTTTTCCTCTTATTCATGGGCTGGAGGGCCATGAATGGCCTGCTCTGTTTCTATTAGCTACTTATACTTAATAAAGTCCAAGTTCTATGTAGTTGAAAGGAAGGCTAAGAAAATTATCGTAATTTAATTTGGAGACAAATATGGCTAATGGAAAAATATGTGTGAATTTGTTGTGTGAATATTCAGATTATTATGTAGTAGTCTAATGTGACTGCCTATAGAAGAGGGGACCCCATGAGACAAAGAATTTGTATCATCATCTTACACAACAGTGTACTTGGATGTTATCACTCTTCAATAATGAAAATGGGGAAAGTGAATGCTGGAAGTGAGTTATGTTTGATAAGTCAGATCTTTCCAGCTTTGTATGACTTGTAGGTTTGTCTTTGGTCTCCCTGATCTTTTAGTAACATTTGGTTTGAATGGTCTGGCTTTGTCATAGAAAGGCCATAGAGTTCTCAGGTGAATCCATGGGTAGATCAGATTTAAGTGGGAGGCTGAGGTTACCTCGTAAACAAAGGACATCTGAGACCACTAATCAAGAAGTCTAAGTCCTATGGTTCTCATTTTCTCCCTTAATTTGAGATTCTCCCTCTAATGAAAACTGTAGTGATCCTGGGTGCTATTTTATTTTAAAAATTTAGCATTTTTTTCCCCACCTTGCCAATACTACCAGAACTCACAACCAGATAGCAAGAAACTACTTTTTTCACAGAGGTTGCCATTCTACCCCCCACCTTTCCCTTCCTCAAAACCAGGGTGATAATCTTATGACTATCAGTGTTTTACGCTGATGAGGATCATAGGTGGATGAAGGGTTTATGTTGATAGGGACAGTAAAATGAACAGTAGTAGGTGGGAGAGTTAAGCTTATAAGGAATTTGTCTCTCCCCAGATGAAACCTGTCTCTTCTTGTATTACTACTTAGTTTTCAAAGAACAAGGAGGTCATCAGCTGATGCAATCTTATCTTTGAGCATTGCAGCATTACAGAAATATAGAGGCCTCAAAATGGAATTGTATTTTGGCATGGCATAGCTGGCCCACAGGCAAAAAGATAGGCCCCGTACAGCCCTGCTCATAATTGAATTGCCAAGTGATTTTCCCCCAAAATGATGTGGAATGGCTCCCAACAGAGTGACAAATCATTAAGAAGTACAGAGAAAGATTTGAGTGACAACAAACAAGAGGAGCTGGGGCCAGGGATTTAGCTTAGTGGTTCTGGCACCAGTCTTGCAAGCGCAAGGGCCCAGGTTCATCTCTGGTAACACATACAATACTGGGTGTGGAGACTCACACCCAGCAGCAATCAGTACCACATACCACAGTGAGGGTGTGGTGGCTCACGCCTGTAATTCCAGCACTCGGGAGGCAGAGGCAGGAGGACTGCTGTGATGTGAATTGCAGGCTGAGCTCAGGGCCAGTCTGAACTACCAAGCGAGACCCTATCTCAAATAAACAAAAACAAATAAACAAAAAAACCCCAAAAAATCCAAGAGGAGTTATCTATTCTGTATCCTCATTGGACTTGAGAACAAAGATTCTTTCTCTTTCTTTTTTTTCCTTTTCTTTTCTCTCCTTTCTTTCTTTCTTTCTTTCCTTTCCTTTCCTTTCTTTCCTCTCTCTCTCTCTCTCTCTCTCTCTCTCTCTCTTTCATTTTAGTTTTTGAGACAGGGTCTCACTTTGTAATTCAGGCTGGTCCTGAACTCAGCCTTGAACTCAGCAATCCTCCTGTCTTTGTCTCCTGAGTGCTGGGATTACAGGAGTGAGCCACCACACCGCGTCCGGCATTGTGGTATGTGGTAGTGACTGCTGGAGGGCATGAGTCACCACACCCAGCATTGTTATATGTGGTTACATATGGGATCAAACCTGGAACCTTGTACTTGGAAGGCAGGCACTGGAACCACTGAGCTAAATCCCCAGCCCAACAAGATTATTTCTTATTTGTCTGTTAGGAAAGAAGTTTATATTTAATGAATGTCTGAAGAATGCAGTTAGGAAGAAATATGGAATGGTTTCCTCCTACAAGTATTTTTGGAGTTCATCCTATGTTATGGTGCTTCTTGTGCAATTTGTGTTCTGCTTAGAAAAGTCTTTGTCTATGACTATGTCTTCAAGAGTTTCATGTATTTTATGTATTTTAATCTTCTAGACAATTTTTAAAATATTTACATCTTTTACCTATTTTTATATTAATTTACAACACAGTGGGAGATGAGGGTCTAGATTTAATATTCTACACATAGAAAGCCAGATTTCCCAGAGTAGTCTGTTAAAGAAGCTATTTCTCCTCTAGTATAAGTTTTTGGTCCCTTTATCAAAGATTAGATAACTGAATATCCCTAGAATTATTTCTGCACCCTTTTTTTCTTCCACAGATCCACTTCTCTGCTCATTCCATGCTGTTTTATCACTGTAACTTTGTATTATAATTTGAAGTCAAAGATTGTGATCCTTCCTGCCTTGCCCTTGTTATCCAGAATTGCTTTTGCTATTCTAGTTTGTTTCTGGTTCCACATAAATTTTAGGATTGTTTTTTTTCTGGATCTCTGAGGAATGCTATTGGTATTTTGACTAGGACTGCATTAAATATATATAAAAGTTTCAGAAGTTTGAACAATTTCATTATATTTTTCTTACCCAGAAAACAGAGGACATGTTTCCATTTTCTGACATTCATTTTTATCTTCTTTTCCAGAATACAATAGTTTTCACTATAGGAGTCTTTCACTTCCTTGGTTAGGTTAGTTTCTAAGTATTTTACTTTTCCTGATGCTATTGTGAAAAATATTTTCTTTAATTTCTTTTTCAGTGAGTATACTATTAGTGTATAAAAATGTTTTGTGTTTTGTGTATTGACTGTATCTTGCTACTCTATTGAATTTGGTTTTTAATACTAGAAGTTCTTTGGTAGGTTTCTGGATCTTCTAGATAAAGGATCTTATCCTCTGTAAATAATGATAAGTTGACTTCTTTTTGTCATATGTATCTTCTTTATTTTTTCATTCAGTCCTCAGCATCATCAGTTCTTCTGTCCATACTTTCAATATAATTTTTAACTTCCTGGATTCCTGTTTGGAACCTTTCCATGGATTCTAATTCTTTGCTAAACTTGTCATGGATGTTTTGCATCATTTTATTTAGCTCAGACAATTTTTTAACAATTAATATATATCCATAGCTCTCAGTTCTTTAGTAAATAGTTATAGACAATAACACAATGGAAGCACCACTAGTTGGATTAAACACAGTCATGAACTTGTCTGCATCACTTTGTCCAACTATGTGACTACTACATTTTGATAAATTATGTTAAAATACATGTGAAACCCCATTAATTAAGGACCATTACCCCCCCCAACAGAGGAGCATAGAATAACTATAAAATAATGAAATCATACATAAGCTTCTGAAACCTTTTTTTAATGAGTTTTTAAATTAGGAAATTATTTTTAGAGGTGATAATTGTTTTGAAAGAACATTTAATCTGTACAGGTCTTTCAGGTTCTATTACAGTACTAAGTATGAATATGTTATTCAGCACAGTGCCCAACCTTTTTGGCATCAGGGATCACTTTTGTGGAGGACAAATTTTTCATGGAAGAGGGCAGGAAGAGGTGGGAGTGAGGGTGATTTTAAGATGATTTAAAGGAGCACTATCCGATCTCACACATGCAGGTCACAACAGGTTCACAGCCCGGTGAGAATCTGATGCAGCTGCTGGAGGTGGAACGAAGATGGTTTTGCCAGCGATGAGGAGCAGCTGGAAACATGGATGAAACTGGAACCAATGCTCACCTCCTGCCATAAAGCTGGATTTATAACAGTCCACTAAGCAGCACTCTGTCTCTGGAGTGTTGAAACCCCTCCTTTATCAGACAGGAATAGATTAGATTTCAAGACATCTGTTATCCCCGTCAGTTTCCTTTTGAAGGGTTTGCACATGCTTTTTTGCATGTAATTTCTAGGCAATGCCTTATGTCCATGCTTCATGGGTGAAATACAAGAAGTAGGCGCTTATTTAAGGACAGCCAAGCTAAAAGTCAGTCAGGAGTCCATGAAGTGACTTGGTGCAGAAATAATCTTCATTGTGGACCATGGAGATTAACTGGTTAAATCAGAATATGACACAGAAGAAAACCTCTAAATGGCTGCAGTAGGTCACAGGAGAGGGAGCTGAAGGGTATAGGGAGAATAGAAAATGAGAACAATTTTGAACCTCTGCTGTTCAAGGAGGTGGTGAAATGACCCAGTTCCTAGGACTGCTTTGAATTCTGATTGTTTCTCAAATTCTTGAAGTATTTAATAAGCTCTGTTATGATATGATGGATCAGCTGTTCTTGGAGTTGGCACAGCACAATTTTCATTTTCACCTTTTATTTGCTGGTGAATTCTTTCATAGCCCTCTCAAGCTAGAAGTAACCCAAATTTCTTTTAGCAAGAATAGCATAGCCAACATAAACTCCTCTGGAAAGCCATGAGCGGCAGACCTGGAATATAGCTGATGATCAGTATCCTCACCCTCCAGCTTTTATCTTAGGTCTCCAGGGCTCAGGCTTTCCATGTGCTAATTTGGAGAAGTACTTCTTTCCTTGCCCTGCCCCCGATCCTTTCAACTGATGGAGCAGGAAGGTAAAGTCTGCACAGCTTTGAACTCATTAAAATTGAAGGCATATAAAAATGCAGGGAATTAAGGAACAGACAGACCATGAAAGAGAAGGGATAAGTGAGTGTGAGGGAGATCAGCCCTCATCACAAAAAATGTACAAAGCCTTTGATGAGCTGCATCTATAAATAATTAGCTCTGCTAACTTTTTGTAAAGCTTTGTTCAAATTTTCTGGGTCCACCAGGGATAACAAGGGCGTGGGACATCCTGCTAACAAGTGCCGCTGTAACACCAGCCAGAGACAATGTATTTCAGACCCTGTGTTATGCAGAGCTGATTGACAGAGTCCAAGCACTATTCTGGTGAGGACACCATGAAATCTAGGCTTTTTTGATTCAAGAAGAAAAAATTGATCATGTCTTTGTCAAATTGATTTCAGACATCTTTATATGTTATACTCACTGGTGATTTGTGGATAATTTCATTCTAAAAATTCTAATTTTATTACTTTATGGTATTGGGGATTCCACATACGGTAGAAGTGGCAAACCTATGGGACATGTAGTAAAACAGGCATGCAGAGCCCTCTCTGGCAGCATGCAAGCCAAGTTGCTTCAGCATTGCCCCAGCAGCACAGCATCTAGTAATAGTGCACATGTGGCCCATGTACATGTGAGCCATGCACATGCTCATGCTCTGAAAAGGGTGATGTGCCAGGTGATGACACCATCAACTGCCACTCGTGAACCTCGACTCCGCTGGGCTTTTGCCACAGCTGGTCAGTATTCAGGTTTAATTGGACTATTTGGACTTTATGATAAATAAGTGGGTTTTAGGTTGCAATCTGGACACTTGGTCTCTACAGGATTCACCATTACTGAACTACGGCCTCTGATCTGAGATGCATTTCCAGTCCTTATGATTTTTTTTTTTTAATTTGAGAAAGGATTTTGTTAAGTTGCTCAGGCTCCACTGGAACTTGAACTCCTTCTGCCTCAGCCTCCTAGAGTTCTGGGATTACAGACATACACCATCATGCTCAGTTCAGTTTAAAATTTTAAAGATAAAAGTAACATTCAGGAAGACTTTTCCTAAGCCAGTGTCTTGAAGAGTTTTATCTAACATGTTTTGCAGCAGGTTTAGTGTGTCTGTTTTAATATTTAGGTCTCTAATCCACTTTGATTTTAGCTTGGTACACAGTGAAAGAGCTAGGTCTAATTTTAGTCTTTGGCAAGTTAAAGCACAGTTTTTTCAGCACCATTTGTTAAAGAGGCTATCTTTCTTTCATTGAGGATTTTTGGCTTCTTTGTCAAGGATGAGGTGACTCAGTGTATCTGGAGTTGTTTCGGGACCTTCTAATCTACTCCACTTATCCACAGGTATGTTACTGTGCCAGTACCAGGCAGTTTTTCACAATGGCTTTATAGTATAGTTTCAGGTTCGGCATTGTAATAGCCCCCACCATGTCTTTGTTGCTTAGAACTGCTTTTGCTATTCTGGGTCTTTTGTGGTTCTAGATGAAAGTTTGGATTATTTTTTCTTCTCTATATCTGTGAAATATGCTGTTAAGATTTCAATCAGGATTGTATTGAATCTATATAGTAGTTGTGGGAGTATAGCTATTTTGATGATATTGGTTCTTCCTACCCAGGAGCAAGTTATATCTTTTCATTTTTTGATATCTTCTATCTCCTTTTTCAGAGTGCGACAGTTTTCAGAGTAGAGGTCTTTCACCTCCTTTGTTAGATTGATTCCTAGGTATTTGTTTGGGGGGTGCTTTTGTGAAAGGAACTGACTTCCCAATTTCTATCTCAGTGGGTCTACTGTTTGTGTATACAAAGGCTATTGATTTTTGAACAATGACCTTGTATCCAGCTATGCGACTAAATTTGGCAATTAGGTCCAGCAGTTTTTTAATTGAGTTTTTAAAATCCTCTGGATAGAGTATCATGTCATCAGCAAATAATGACAATTTAACTTCTTCCTTTCCTATCTTTATTCCCTTTATTTCATTCTCTTGCCTAATTGCTGTGGCTAATATTTCCAGGACTATATCGGACAGAAGTGGTGAGAGAGGACATCCTTGCCTAGTTCCTGATCTTAGTTTGAAAGTTTTAGTTTTTGATCATTTAGTATGATGCTGGCTGATGGTATCTCATAGATAGCTTTTATTAGTTTGAGATAGAGTCCATCTATTCTAATCTTCAGTAGGGTTTTGAACACAAGTGGGTGTTGTATTTTGTCAAACACTTTTTCTGCATCAATTGAGATGACCATATGGTTTTTGTCCTTGAGTCTGTTAATATAGTGTATTACATTTATTGATTTACATATGTTGAACCATCCTTGCATCCCTGGGATGAATCCAACTTTGTCAGGATGTATGATCTTTTTGATGACTCTTTGTATTCTGTTTGCCAGTATTTTATTGAGGATTTTCCCCTCAAGACTTACTGAACAAAACCTCTATAGCACAAGAATCGGCAGAAGAAATCAACAAATGGGATCTCATTTTATTAAAAAGTTTCTGCACTGCAAAGGAAACCACCAACAGAGCAAAAAGGCAACCAACAATATGGGAAAGAATCTTCACCAGATGTTTCTCCAACAAAGGGCTACTATTTAGAATATATAAAAAGCTTAAAAAAATCAGGTCGCCCAAATTTAAGGACCTAAGTAAAAAATGGGCATCTGAAATGAACAGATACTTTTCAGAGGAAGAAGTAAGAGCAGCTAAGAAGTATATGAAGAAATGTTCAACATCACTGCTCATTTCAGAGATGCAGATGAAAACAACACTGAGATTTCATATCACTTGACAAAGAATGGCTATTTCAGAATTAGCCAGCAACAAATGTTGGTGAGGCTGTGAAGAAGGAACCCTTCTCCACTGTTGGTGGAAATGTAGATTCATGTAACCTCTGTGGAAATCAGTGTGGAGATTCCTCAAAAAGCTAGGATTGGAGGTCCCATTTAACCTGGCCGTTGTTCTGCTAGGTATATACACAAAAGAATTAAAAGATTCATATCACAGTGACATATATGCACCAATGTTTATAGCAACTCAGTTTGTGACTGCTAAATCTTGGAAACAATCAAAATGTCCACCAACAGGTACCTGGATAAAGATGTGGCTCTTTTATAGAATGGAGTATTATTCTGCCATTAGAAATGATATGATTGAGTCATTCATACTCAATTGGATGTACCTTCAAGACATCGTCATAAATGAAATAAATAGGTCACAGGTATGTAAATATAGTATCCTTTCTCTGGTATGAGAAAAAGAAGATATAAATGAATTCTAAAATATATAGTTCATATTATGAAATAGAAAATATTTAAAAGAAAAAGGATGTAAGGGTAAATAATGAGGGGAAAAGAATGTGATAGTAATAAAAAAGGAAACAAAGCTTATGTATATAGGTGGTGAGGGTTTGCAGGGTGGGTGCAGGAAGGGGAAAAAATGAGAATCAAGTCATGTCATATTCTGGTATAAACTCTTAATGCTGAATGCGATGATGATGTATATTTATAATGTAGTAATAAAGATTTGAATTTTTTAAGAAAGGAAAAGAAAACTGACATTGTAGAGTGTGGTGGTGTCATCCTATAATCCCAGAACTTTCAGATGCGTGGTAAGAAGATTGCAGATTTGAGCTTAGCCTGGGCAACTTAGCAACTTGAGAAAATACTGTCTCAAAATCAAGAATAAAATGGGCTGGCAATGTAGGTCAGTATAAAAGAGTCTGGGTTCAGTCTCTTGGACTGATAAAATAAATAAAAATCGAAGATGTGGAATAAATCACTTAATTAATACCACAAAATATATTCATTACACTATTTAAAATTTTTTTTATCGGCTTTTAGTTCAGAAACAATAAAAATATTATCTTACTGATCTATTTCATTTCTAAGGTCATTTATAATAGCTCCAATGTGTCACATCTTTTGTCTAATTTGACTCTGTCAACAATCCTTTCTAAACAATCTCAATAGATGATCAGCACTGTGTCCCTTTTACAAGTGAAGAGATGAAAACTCAGAGAGGTGATGTTACAGTTGAAAACAGATACTCTGACTTCTAGTCCAGATGCCTTTACAATGGGTAAGTTATTTGCAAATAACTTGTAGACTAAAATTTGCAATAGAAATGCTGGTTTTCTTCACAGCCTTCACCTTTGTCCTCTGCTATATTTTTGGATGATAGCAAAGACTCATTTTAAGATCAGTATCTTATTCTGTAATTATTGGTACTTTGATCAAATCGTTGGAATTTCCATTGGATTATACAAGGAGTTTCTTTGAATGGTGGTGACTTTCTTTGAGTCCCAGCAAACCATTTCTTCCATGAAATGGAAGGTTTTCACTCAGTTGCTTGTGCACTGTGATCACTTTCTTTAGATTTTCCTGTTTGATACTGACATTAACCATCACTACTCACTGTGCATTCATTCACTCATTCACTTGTTCATTCCCTACTTCCTGTGTAATGATAATCTGTCAGACACTGCATTAAATCCAAATGATACAAAGATAATAAGGAGGCCAATAAACCACAGTGCCTCTTTTCTAGAAGCTTCTCACTTGGTGTGAAGTTGAAATATGGAAAATATCATTTGGAATTGAATACAAGATTAATCCTGGAGTCAAGGACCTACACTGGGAGATTTTAGGTGGCTATGCAGTGTATGATGAGTGAATACTGATGTGGATTGTGAGAAGATGTACAGCATTATAGGCAGAAATGAATGACATGGAAGGCACTTTAATTCTTGAAATTTGTTTTGAGTTGAAAAAATAATTGTATACAAGGTACAAAATCAAGAGATATTTTAATCTATGTATACATTATAAAAGATTCATCAAGGTAGTTAGCATATCTATCACATTTCTGACCTAAGATTTTCTTGCAGTGAAAATGTAAACAATCTATTCTTTTACCAATTTGAAAAACACAACATGATATTAACTATGTACACCTAATTCATTTCCTTGCTTACTATTTTATGTGTTTCAGAGAACTGTGACCGTCCTTCACTTTCTACCTGTATGTTCTACAGTATCTGGTCCAAAATAAGTGTTATTGTGCTTTTCTTGCAGATTAAAACTCAATCACTTCCTGGGCATACTTCCTAGAGTAATGATTGACACAACTATGGGGAAGATTCGCTTCCTTTGTGCAGTGGGGTGCTTTACAAAAGGTAAAGCTCGTGGATTCTTCCTGTGAATGAGAAAGACAGAGAGAGTTCTACAGGCCCATGCAGTGACATGATAAAGTTGGCACCTGGGTGGATGGGGAAGGTCCTGGAAGAGGGATTAACCAAGCATTGCTGGTTGACATTCTGTGACATTTGCAGTCAGTCAAAATCTCTCAGTTCAGAAAGAGTAGGGGCAGGTACTGTGAAGAAAGATACGGCCTGATCAGGAGGGGAAGAGGGAGAAAGAATAATTCCAAATTTTTTGTCTCTAGGCTGTGTGTAAACAGTGAAATGTACATACCTCCTACTCTACTCTCCCCACTTCCCATAGAGTCTTCATTACACAGTTCAGAGTACCCAAGTAACTCGTTCAAATTCAACAGCTTGAAATATGTTCAAAGGTATGCCTCATTTTGAAGTACCATCTGTAAAACTGCTTTGTTTCACTGCATTAGTTTCACTCATTTTTGCCCTGATAATAATAATTTCTTGAGGGTGTTTATTGTACATGTACATCCTAAAGCCCATGCCAAGAATTATAAAATGAGAACTTCTAAGTGAAGATCCTGGGTTTTTGTTAAATACACACCATAGACAATTCTTATAATCAAATCATTTAAAGGAAACCTTGTAATGTACTGCACTGTCTTGAAAAAGGGTTGGAGAAGAAGGTGAGTGAGATGGACAGATTAAGCATATACAATTGATACACTCACTGTAAGAGAAGCAAAGCCTTCAACCTTTCATTGGCATTTCTGTCCAAAGCTCTATAGGTTGCAGTACTCAGCTCACAATAAAACCCTCCCATAGGACAAAAGCAGCAATGAATGGCCAATCTGCCATGTTCCCCGGAGTGTGAATTCCCCAAGAGAGTATCAGCCAGGATAGAGCTGCATATGGTCGTATGGTACTAGTCACATAATGTACTGGGGAGAATTTTCACAATGCTCACAGATGAAAAGAAATGCAAGTGGGCTTCTTAGAGAACAGTCAAACCTCATGTCCTTGCTTTCAGAACATGAAAATTATTGTAATTGTCTAGCTGATTAAAAGTGTAAGGATGATGACGATGTATTTCCATAAAATCATTTAAAGTCACTTTCTTGAAATAAAAAAATTAGGTTAAAGTTTTTAAATGGTTTTAAATTTATAAAATTGGGTGAGGATGTCACTTTTTTGGGTACAGCAGGTCACTTTTCCTGAACTCTTGGCGTCCTAAGTTATTCCCTACTTCCAGGCCAGACAAATGTTAATTTTTTGGCCTTCAATGAAGATACTACCTATGGTAGACAGAAATGGCTCCTCCAATACGTGATATCTTAATCTTTGGAAGTGGTGAATATTTTACCTTGCATGGACTTTGCAGATGTGATTGAGTATCTTGAGATTAGAAGATTATCCTGGATTATCCAAGAGGGCCCAGTGTTATCACAAAGGTCCCCATAAGAAGGAAGAAGATGGGTTAGAATCAGAGAAGGAAATATAATGAGAGAAGCACAGATATGAGAGACGTGACAAGTAGAAATGGGTCAGAAGGTAGAGAATGCAGGCAACCTGCTGAATCTAGAAGAGGAAAAGAAACGAATTCTGTGCTAGAGCCTCCAAAAGGAGTAGAGTTCTGCTGCTACTTATTTCAGGCTGGAGAGACGTACTTTGGATTTTAATCTCTCAAGATGTAAGATAATAATGCATGTTGTTTTTAGTATAGAGGCTGTCAAAATAAGTACAGTTCTATTGTTTTTACGCCATCAATTTTGAAGTAATTTGTTATAGCAGCAGTAGGAAAACCAATACACCATTATCAAGTGGATTTTGTAATTTTGACAGACAAAGTAGAAAGGCTCTTACATCCAGGTGGTATCCTTAGGAAAAACCAGTCTAATTACGACCTAAAGTTAAAAAATGACAATGGTAACTTTGATTTACAACTACGACTTGGGCAGCTAAGCCCTAATTCCTACCCTGGACTATGAGACCTTACGGGGTTTCTGTTCCTTGTGAGTACCAGAGACAGTACTCGCTCCCAGTGTCTTTCTTACTCTTATCTGCTCTTCCTTCTCTTGATGCTACTGTTCCAGGTATCTTCTAGGTCACTGGTCCCGAGAAATTGAAACTTTCATGGCTAGTTTCAAAGAGTCTTTCTCAGGACTCATCTAGTCTGTAAGTTTTTTTCTGAAGAAATTATCATAAATTAAGCCATTAATGACATGTCACATTCCACTATGCCTTTCCCTAAATGATAATCAACTGGCTCTATCCTGAGGCCTCTGTCTTAGAGAGAGGCCTAGACCTGAGAAAGTTTTTTTTTTGTTGTTGTTTTGTTTTTTTTAATTTGTAGGCATTGGAATGAGTTAAATATATATTTTGGTTTCTTCACCCTTGAGAATTTCATTTAACCTCACTCTTCATTCTGCTTATTTATTTTAGAGTTCAGTCCATGGCCTATCGTGCAGGTGATTTTACTTGTTATTCACCCTAGGAAGAATGGCAGCTTGTTTGCTCAATTTTTGAGTTAAATAGAATACCAATCACCCACACATGACCCAAAGATTGTTTTCCTATGAGATATATTGTGAATATGGTTCTTTTTTTTTGTTTTTTAGGTTTTTTGAGACAGGGTCTCGCTTTGTGGTTCAGGCTGGCCCTAACCTCAGCCTCCAACTCACATCACAGCAACCCTCCTGCCTCAGCCTCCTGAGTGCTGGGATTACAGGTGTGAGCCACCACGCCCGGCACTGTGGTATGTGGTACTGATTGCTGCTAGGTGTGAGTCTCCACACCCAGTATGGTATGTGGTTACCGTGGGATTGAACCCAGGTCCTTGCGCTTGCAAGACAGGCGCCGGAACCACTGAGCTAACTCCCTGGCCTGTGAATATGGTTCTAATGTGTGCCTCATTTAAAACCTTGAAAGTCGACTCCAAAACTTAGAGACATAAGCAGATATCCAGTGGTAGCCAGTATCTGAGCAAGACATAAAGCAGGACAAGTGACCGGTGAGGAACAGGTTAGAAACAGAGATGCCCTCTGGATGACTTGTCTTATGCATGGACGCCTATGGAAACGGGGAATGTTAGCTTACAAAGAACAGTTGTATAGTATTAATGAAGCGGGTAGAGGCAAGGGTGAGCATTTTGCAGGACATGTTGGGAATGACTGTCCTCTGCACAGTGATGAGGAGCAGATAATCAGTAAGGCTCCTACTGAAATCAACATGCTCTACCACCATGGTGTTTGCTACCATCCACCATGCTGAAGATGCTGGTTTCACAACACACGCACATCACAGTTCAAGCAGGGTTGCATTACTACCGTGGTCTGTTGCTTGGTGACAAAGGTGATAGATGGCTACAAGAGTCAGGGGTGCTATCCTTCAGCCTGACCACATGCTACACTTCCTAGAAGACAACAGATTCAAGAATAGAGGGGCCAGATATTTGATGAAAGACTACAAAGGATTAATTCAAGAAGTGGGTCCATAATGCCTATAGAATTCCTATATCTATACTTTTGCTACATAACTACTTTTATAACAGTTCTTTAAGTCACTAAACTCTACTACAGTGCTATGCTTAAACTAAAAAAATAAGCAAGGACTTTTATGCAAAAAGAGATGGAATGTGCTGAAATGAGATTCATCATTAGATGATGATTTTTCTTCAGATTATGAGGTTCTGATGAACAGTGTGAATAAACATCAAAGATTTTACCTTCCCCAACCCAGGTGCATTTGCCGGCCACTGAATTCTCTGCTGGAAGGGTCTTATGGCTGTGAGAGGCCACAAAGGATTTCCATAGTCGCTCCTCTTCAGAACCATCATCCTTGTCCTGATTCCCTCTCCTCACACCTGCACTGCACGTTTTCATTCCCACTCGCAAGCCTCCCTCATGAACCTGACTTACGCCTCTAGAACATGAATGCAACCTGCTCAGCGAAGGCCCGTGTTTCTCACACTGTGGTGCGGACCCTTGCGATCTGAGGTGCAGAGGTGTTGTGAAGACAGATGCATTAGAGGCAGAGGCCGAGTTCCCACCCAGATCACTGGGGCACAGTCTGAGTCGGGGAGCTCTCTGGGTGATGTAACTGCACATGGAAATCTGAGAAGCACTGTCCAGTCTACAGTTGGTGGAATCAGAAGGCTGGATTCCAACACCACAAATCTGCTTTGTCAGTCCTACTCTGCCTCAGGTGATGAGCACCTCCTCTACCTCAGCACCGCTCTATGCTCTACGGACAGAGTGAAGAGGGTGTAGCTCTTTTCCTTCCCATTTGCCATGCACTTGTTCACTACCTGCTTTTATTTTAGCTCTGGCAGGCCTGAGCCTCCGTTTGGAATGCCTGGCTTTGCTTTGCTCTTTGATGTGCACGTCTCCCTGTCCATTTTACCAGTCCATTTAGATGTTACCTTCAGACATCTCTCAACCATCACCATTCGTTCATGTCTCAAGTGTGTGAAACAATTCAGATCCTCGTTATCTTCCCTGCTTCTGCATCCTACGGCTACATCTACCTGTGGCACATCACTTTCTCCTTTTACCCGGGGGAATATGAATTACCTTGGCTACAGCTGAGATCTGCATCCCTAGAAATGTGGCTGCCTGTAGAGACCTCCTGGCTCATATCTTGTGGAGAAGAAACATGTCATTGTACAGGAAAACAAAAGGCCTTATTTCTTCACCACAGAAAAGACAGACTCCTTCCCAAGTCTCTTGTGTATCTTTCCCAATTTAAATGTTTCCTTCTAGTAAGAGAGCAATATATTAACCACAGTTAGGATAACTAATAGCTATATTCTTTAGAAAGCCTGTTCACTTTCCTTACTTTCTTCATTCTCCTTCATTACAGGTCACACTTCCTGTGCATGAAAGCTCACAAAGACACCATGTTTAGCTTCTGGTCCTTGATGTACACAAACCAGGCTCTGTCCAAGTTCAAGGTGATGTCCTATCCATCCATGGTTTGTTATCTATTTTCTGCCAGGATCCTACCTGAAAATCCAAGGATCTAGACTTTCTCTCTGTACTCAGCCTGGATCTCATATATTCTTTCTTTCCACTCTCTCCTTTCTTCCAATCTGACAAACGCTAACAGTGCATTTAAATCTCAGAGGGAATCATGGAATCATTGTTCAAACTCTATCACACAATCTATCCTTTGTTCCCTGTTCTCTTTCAATAAATGTTTATTAAAGTTCTACTATGCCTCAGAAATTATATTGTCCTATTTCACTGACTCTAAGTTTTCACTGAGAGGAGGAAGCTTTGCACAAGGACCCATTCCTGATCCATCTCTTCCAGGATCATCCAGGCCATCTGGATGGACTGATTAAAGATAGACACAAACACATAAATTCAATGTTTAGAGCTTTGAATTGCTTCCCACAATTGTGAGCTTCCTCTCATTCTTCATATTTAAATTTCTGATCCACTCGGCTACAAATTCGGTTTTCCTTACTCCAAGAACCTTTCTCATGTCTTACTACAACAAGTTTATACTTGGATATACTGACGGCTAAACTTCCCTGGTATTTTCATATGGGTTGATGTTTGAAGGACAGCAATACATCTGCCAAGAGGCCACAGCAGCAGTCACTCCTCAGAGTTGCAGAACACCCAGTACCTCCTAGAATTCATCATTGTCATCAGCACGAACACTGTTTTCTCGCAAATTGCTCTTTAGCTTTCGGAGCTGCTAGACCAACAGCAGCCTTTTAGACTGAGAGCTTACTGTGTCTAACTAACTGGTGAATTAGCACAAAATCTCATTACTTGGGTGACCTTTCAGGTCCCTTGTTTTGTGGGAATTAAAATTGAATGCAGGATGACATATTTTTGGATATCTTTTTTCCTCGAATATGGCTACCTTCAACCTTTTTAAAATTAAATTCAGTCTTTACAAAGTTACTGTGTGATCATTAGAGTAATATAATCATTTTCTGAGTCTCAAGAGAAGAGTGAAACAATGGGAGATTCCTGAGTAAAAGGTTTAAAGGGTCATTTCCCACCTCTCTACCTTTTCCCATGCATTGACTCTCTGAAGACTCTCAGTGTTGACTAAGAATTTGGGATATGACAGTTTTATATGGAGAAATAATGTGGAACTTCAGGAGACCTAGAGGTGGCTACTGCGTTGAGTTTTCACAGCTTCAACACTAGAAAAACAATGTACAATTCAAACAATAGAGTACTTGACTCTACAAAAAATTGCTTTGGGATTCTATATTTTTTTGTTTTATATTGTTTTCTCAGGTTTTTGTATCACATTAGACAGAAAAGCTGAAATTACTAATACTTCACTTTTATTTTTCTTCAGTTTATAATGAAGGGTAAATGAGGAATGATTCCCATTGTAAAGTGTATTTCCATGACAGTTGCTACATGCAGTACTAAAAAGTGCCTAAAGTGTGATAAAATATTGAAGTAGTAGTGTGGAGGGTAGAGAAAGAGAAAGAGAGAGGTAAGGAGGTGCATTCAGAAGGAAGAAGTTGGAAATGAATGAAAAAGTTATGGAAGAAGAACTTACATGTTTTGAGCACGTGCTATGTGCTAGTTCTGACGTAGGTACTTTACATACAGGTACATTGCTCATGTTAGCTCAAACATTTCTATGAAGTATATTATCTTCATCTTACCAATGAGAAAGCTAAAACTCAGACAGCCTGTGTACCTTGTGTGAGGTCCCTTATTAACTAGCATACCCATATTGTCACCAACGGCACTCATTAAAATTACTCTTGCTAACATGGGGCTCTTGTCAACAATTCCACAATGACAAATCCAACGAGTCCAGATCGTCACTCACCTCTTTGTAACATCTGATGCAGTTATCAATCTCTACTTTTTAAGAAGTCAAATATATATTGACTTCTAGAGCATAATTAGTCTGCTCTATCTTGGCCCCCCAATGTGAGAATACACATTTCTTTGAGGGTTCCACCTCTTCTCCTTGAATTTATAGTAAGAAATGCCCCACAGCTGAATCTTCAAATACTTTTTCTTTGGTGAAACTTACACTGTAAGTCAAGTTTTCTCAACTTCAGCATTACTGACAATTTAGGTTGCAGAATTCTTGGCTGTGTGCATCAAGGGATCTTTACCAGCACCCTAAAAAATACCAGTAGCACCCTCCCCACCCATTCCAGCTGAGAACCATGGCTCTAGGTGCACTCATCTAACCCCAAGCCCTCAATTCTTGTTAATATCTTAAACTAAGACCTTGCTCTTTCAGTGCTGCTTACTTGGCCTCTCCAATTTGAATATCTAGCATTTGAGCCCTCTTTTGGGTCTTCTATCCCAACCTGCTCCACCACAGTCTCCCCACCTCAGTCAATGGCATTTCTTTAACTTGTTCCGGTGAAACCTTTTCTTTTCCCTAGTCCATATCCCATCTTATTGGCTTTGTTTTTAAAATGTGTTCAGAATTCCATTCAATCCACTTCCACATCAATACCTTAATCACTGCCTCTCTGTTCCATCCCACCATCATCTCTTGGCTGCAAATCACTGCTGTAGCTTCATATCTGATCTCTCTGCTTCTACCACTGCCTTTGTCTAACTTTATTTGCCTTCTCAAGCCTACTCCACTCCCACTCACTGTAGTTTCTTTAGTGGAAAGTTACTCAATGGTATTTGTGTTAGAGGAGGGAGCCCACAAGAGAATGACCTTGGAGTAGGAACTCTAAGCACTCTTCCACCATCTTTTCTACTTCATTCCCTTACTGTTGAGGTACTCATTCTCTCAGGTACATAGACAATCATTGTGAAAAGTGACCTTGACTTAAGAGTTAAGACTATAAAGCAAATCACAAAAACTCAAAGAAGTAGTATGATATAGAATATATCTGACTATATTATTAAAATTTAACTTAAAGAGCCATATCTCTACATTTTAAGAGTTCACTAATCTAACCAACTAATTTGTTAAAAAACATAAAAAGACCATAGTGAAAAAATCAGTCAGAACAGAATGACAATGAAGATATAAATTATTAGAATATGTGATAATAGTGATATTAGTAGCAAAGAAAGGCAAAAATTTATGAGGCATATGTTCAACTCAAAAAAATTTTAAAGAATAATATAAACTCCAAGAAAGAAGTAAGGGAAAATTAGCAATGAGATTAGTAGGAGAGTAGCAATCTCTCCTACTTTATCTAAAACTTTGGTATGTATGCATATGTTCACTGGGGACTGAACCCATGGCCTTCACATTGAGCTATATCACCAACCCTTTATTTATTTTTAAATTTTGAGACCAGTCTCACTAAGTTGCTTAGGCTGCACTTGAACTTTTGATCCTCCTGTCTCAGTCTTTCAGAGTGATGCAATTATATGCACAATCATTTGATACCAGGGATAGAACTCAGGACCTGTGCTTGTGAGGCGGGCACTGGAATCACTGAGCTAAATCCCAAGCCCTTCAGCAGTAACATTTTTAAACACTGCAGAGGATTCTCTTCTGGTTAGAGTTACTACTCACTATGGTTGATTATTTCATTTTAAAATGTGAAAATCCATAATTATCTCCAGAAGGAAAAAAATTTAAATAGGATATTAAGACTCAAATACTTGCCCATGCTTAGGACTTTGATAAACTTGGGGACTAAGCTTAACAGCCATATGACCTCAATTTGAGTTGAGATTATACCCTATGCTTTGGTACATTTGAAAGCAGCCTCATCATGTTCTTGTTGTTTGTGTGGAATAACAATGTGCCCTCACTACTAAAATGCATACTTACGCCTCAGATACTGCAACAATAGTTAGTAATATCATAAGATTTGTACACTCTTGAGTATCATTAAGTAACTTACTGCATTTAGAATACAGGATTGTTTTAATATTTAGTCCCTAATCCACTTTGATTTTATTTTAGTACACAGTGAATTTTTTTTTTTTTTTTTTGAGACAGGGTCTCGCTTTGTCATTCAGGCTGGCCCTGAGCTCAGCCTCAAACTCACATCACAGCAATCCTCCTGCTTCTGCCTTCTGAGTGCTGGGATTACAGGCGTGAGCCACCATGCCCAGCACTGTGGTATGTGGTGCTGATTGCTGCTGGGCATGAGTCTCCATGCCGAGTATTGTATGTGGTTACCAAGGATCGAACGCTGGCCCTTGCACTTGCAAGACAGGCGCCAGAACCACTGAGCTAAGTTCGGGGCCCCAAATTCTCATTGTTGAGTGCAATCACGATGTGTATATATAATGTACCAATAAAGATTTCAATAAAAATAAATAGAATACAGAACTGTCATGTTTGGTAAACAACTTGCCAAAGCTTTATCAATAGAAAATTTGGATTAAAAAATACTTTACTTTGGATCATTCCCTCATCTAGAGCTGTCAAGATCAATGAGGAAAATAAATAACCAAACTCACTTATTATCACAATCTAATTTTGCAGAGCTTCAACCAGCAATTCTAAGGATATCTAAACCTGAGTCTTTATTTAAGAGGTCAATAAACTTCAATAATATCATAATCAGTTTTTATTTACTAGAGGTTAATACTTTAGGTTGGGTAAATTTGATGACTTCTATATTTAACCTACTCAGACCTTCAAAAACATTCTTAAATCTGATATTACCTTATAATTACAAGGGAGAATAGAAAATATGAAGGTAAAGGTTAAGGTAAAGGTAAAAGAATAGCACTTCTAATTCACACAAGGAGCCAAGATTTAAAGAATCTCAGGAATTTTTTAAGAAAGCTCATTCCCCATTTTGTAACATTACTTTATAAGCCTAGTGAAAAATAAGGGGAAGTGGTATTTTTTCTCTTGGTCTATGAAATTATGGACACTTAGAAACATCTTGAAAAATAGATTGATAAATATTAAATGGTACACAGGCCAGTTACACATGAGCTTTTAAAGTAAAAATTTTTGTACAGAAATTCTTCTCTCCTTTTTAGGAAGATGATTGTAACCTCTGTTTAATAGTTACCCTGCTCAGTCATAAAGATCAAAAATAAATGTTGATTCTTGTTGAATAAATATATTCCACAACTTCTCAAAAAATTGCATTCATTAATCATCTTCCAATTAAAGTAGGTTATTAAGAAAAGTTGTTAAAACGCATCAAAAATCTGCTGGTTCTAAAATGACTTGATATCTATTATAAGACACAAGGGCCCTTAATTTATTGTCCTACTAACTAATTTAGATATCATGCCTTTTGGACTGGTTCCAAAAGTGCCCATCAATTTTTTGAAAAGCCCATTGTACATGATTAATTTGTAAGTTTTCTAAATACTTTTCAAAAGCGCACACCCCACTTTCCATTTAATAAAACATTGTGTAAGATATTAGATCAACACATCTTGATTTGTGCTACCCAATAGGAAAACCACTAGCCACACATAAATTTAAATGCTACATAAATAAAAACATTAAAATTAAATACAATGTAAAATTCTGTTCCTCTCTTGGCACTAACTACATTTCAAGTACTTTTAATTTTTGTGTCTGTGTGTCTGACTCACAAAACAATTTGAAAAACTATCTATCATAATGTCTGACAAAAGTGATTTAGTTTATGCTACTCAATCACTAACTATATTCTAAGTATATGGCTTGCACTTTTTCCTTTGAATCTTACAACTCAATGAAACAGATACTTTTATATCCATGTTAATAATCTATTTTATTAATAACAGAAGTCCAGGTCCATATAAAAAATAAAAAGATCCAAACTTTCAAGTGTACAGTGTTGATAAAATCAACAATGAGTTGGGCTTTTATTCTTTGAAGTCTCAAAGCTTTGCCACATCTAGTGGCTCTAATGAGGTAACCCTGCCTGACAAGAAAGTACTTCTAAAATAAGAGGCTTCTTAAGAGAAATCCAAAGTGCATTTTAGACCTTCTCATCGCCTAAAAGAATGTCACTTCTTGAGAAGTGGGTAGAAGAAGGCATTACCATCTTTGTTTTGCAGGTTATACAACGTAAGCACAGGAAAGTTATTTATCCAAAGTCACATAGAAGAGTCTCAGAACTATGAGCCAAACTCACCTCTTGGCCTTGGGGAGAGACTCAGGAAGCTAAAAAACCTGCCCACAAAAGAATTGTCTTTTCAATACTTGCAAGGATCCAGTTTTTGATGTGGGGTTACTTTGTGTAGAAAAGAATCTCACTATTTGTGGTTCATGCAGGACATAAACTATGTGAAAAGGTGATAAACTATAAACAAACAGAAGGAAAATAATAGAAAAATCTGTCATTGCACAGCAGTCTAGGGTGCTGAAGGGTCCCGGTTACATTTCTCTTAAAACATACAGTGTTCCAAGAATAAAAAGTCAGGCCAAAGGGCTTCCCTTCCACATCACAATATTATTTCTCCTTGCACAGTGAAGCAATAGGAAACTAGTGTTTGCTTTTCTTGACAACATTTATTGAAAGCACATCTTCTTTGAAACAGGAGAATTCTTTTCTTTACATATAACTGTAGATGAAAAACTCAGAAGACTAAAGTTCTGCCTTCAGGAAACTTTCTCATAAAATCTCTCCCACATTTCTAAGATTCAAAAGATGCCACAGGGTTATATTCAGGAAGACAAAGTACTACTGCTGTCATAGTAGAGGCAATATTAGGAGCCTATCTCATCTCTGGAACATTAGTATTCTGTGAAAGTCTCTTTAGCAACTTGGAGCAGGAGTAAGTGAATGTATGGAAGAAAAAGATGTCAGGATGAGGAAAGAGTGGACAGCCAGTGTGGGTGGGTAGTGGAGTGTCATCTCTGGGGTCCAGTGCAGCCTGCACATCTCTTTGTTATCTTGGAATCATTGTTGGTGGTGTATAACCTTGGTGTACAGTGGCCTCTGTCTTGTAATCTGAACAGCCCTCAGAATTAGGGAGCAGAACCTCAAAAAACAGATGGGGGAAGAGAAGAATTCTACTATGCCAACATTTGTCCTAAAATTATTGTGCGGATTCAGAGAACTAGGAGGGGTAAAATAGTTCCTGCTCACTGTACTGTCAAGATGTGGCTTTGGCCAGATAGGAAGTTCTGAAACACTGCCCAGTAAACAAAAACCTCAGGTTTCCTGGTTGGCAATTTGTAAGCTTTTTCTTTTAGTGTGTGTTATGTAAAGTTTGGACTAAAAATCTTCCCCCAAAGTCTCAGGTATTAAGAGATGGGGCTTTTGAAAGGTGAATGGATCATGGAGTTGCTTTGCTCATCAGTGGATTTATCTATTAAATGTGCTGATGGGGCGGGTGGTAGGAAGAGGTGGGTCATTGAGTACATGTCGTGGAAGGCCATATTCTTTTCCTTTTCTCTCTCTGCTTTCTAGCTGCCATGCCCTTTCACCAATCATGGAACCAGCCAATCATGGACTGAACTCATAAACTCTGAGCCCAAGTAAACTTTTCCTTGAAGTTGTGGGTGTTGGGTATTTTCATTCTGGTGATGAGAAAGTGACTCATACAGAGTGGACCACATGTATCCCAATACATAATGCCATGAGCAATTCCAGTATATCTGAACACCATGGTTTTTGCACTCTGTCTGCCTTGATTTCTACAGTCAATACCAGGTTATCAAGCAAACCCCAAGAAGTGTCATCTAGTGGGGAAAAGCCATGGGAAAACGAAAAAGAAGTTAGAGGATAAAAAGCCTGGCCATTGGACTCGCCCTTTTTCTATCCTCCACCATCTCTCATCCTTCCATGTCTTTGCTGTTCCCTGACCCCCTATAATGTTTCAAGAAAGAGATTTTTGATGGTAAGGAACAGGACACATGGTCAGATTAATATAGAGATACTGTAGGGGGTTAGGAAGAAAAGTGTGGACTTTGAAATCAGGTGGCTTGGGTTTACATCATGACTCTGTCCTTACTAGTTACTTAGTCTAAAGAGTCTCTGAGAAAAATGACAAAAATAATTCTTACACTACGTGGCTGATGGGAGGAACTGCTAAAGGTAAAATCTCAAGAGGATTCTTGGTTCCTCACCTTTTTCCTCCTTCCCATCTGTTATCTAAGAAATGATCATTCCTTACTGAACTTATTACCTAAACACATTTCCAAATGACACTTTTCTTCTCTTATCCTCAGTGTCACTGCACTCCCGGGCCTCTGTCTCATGCTTGGACAACAGCAGGCTCTTAACTGGCTTTTCCCATCTCCTTTAGGTCCATAGTACCAGGTTAATCATCAGAAACAGAGCTCTGATTACATTTTACTTCTCTCACACCACAGGATGGATGCCCTGAGGATTTTTCCTTCCCTAGGATTTTTGCACAAAAAATAAATCTGTACACTTACACATAGACATTAGGCTTTCCCAGTTCATTCAAATGTCCTAGTAGCATAACCATTCATCTTTGTAAGCCCAGGAGCTAACGTGGTGCCTTGAACTGAGATTTATGTGGGACTGAATGAATGATCACATATTTCACATAATAAAGAGAGCTAGTAGTTAAAAGATACTCACCAAAAGAAATTCATCACACAGTTACCATTTTGGGAGTGGTTTTGGAATTCTGGTTTGGAATCAACTATCAGGACTAGAGATACCAGACAGGAGAGTTGGGACAGTTAAATGATTCAGCACCAATGGAGCTTAGAGTCCTAAGAGGTAGTGTGATCTGACCTCTTTTTCTGCTGGGGAACAGCAGGCCCAAATCTGCTGGTTTTTGCAGATCAGTTTTTTATGAGGGCATAACTGTCCTAGTAGTTATTGTTCATTTGTTCCCAGGTTCTGAGACTTTCAAACCCAATAGCACCTAAACCTGCAGGCACAAGAAAATGCTGCCAAACTAGGTACTGTTCTACTCCAATGATAGATTTTTGTTGAACTGCAAGGGCAGGCAGGCAGCACCTGCCCCTGGCTCTGCCACCTCCTTACAGGTGACTGGCTGAGAGCTTAGCATCTCCTGCCTTGACTCTCAATTTCCTCCATTATCCAAGTGGATATAATAGTATCTTCTTTTTTTCCATCGGATCGATTGATTCATTCATCCGTTTATTCAACAAATCTAGATTGTCTGCTATATTTCAAGACAATATTCTACGTTTTGAAAATATAGTTACACATCAAAACCAGCGGCTACTTGTTATCTCTCAATTGCTGTGGACCAGCAGTAGAAACACACAGTATCTGGACTCTCTGCTCAGGGCCTCTTGAGGCTGAAATTTAGGCACTGGCTTGGCTGCATCTTCTAAGTGCTTGATTGGGGAAGGAGCTGTTTTCAGACTCCTTCTGGCCACTGGCAGAATTTGTGGCTGTCGTACATCCATTACAGCTTGTTTCTTAAAATCCAGGAACAAAGAGACAGGGAATGAGGTTTGAGACCTCTTGAAAAGGGCTTATCTGATTAGGTCAGGACCACTGGTACAATCTCCCTATAATGAGGTCAATTAAGATTAAGGATCCTAATTAGATCTTAACCTTTGTTCTATCATGTACCATAATCATGAAAATGATAATCTCTTGACCTTTGTTGTGTCCATTGGTTAGAAGGTTACATTCAAAGGAAGGGGACTGCACAAAGATGTGTGTGATTGAGGCAAGGAATCTTGAGTCATGCTAGTGTGTGTGTGTGTGTGTGTGTGTGTGTGTGTGTGTGTGTGTGTGTGACAACTGTGGAGGAGGAAGGAAATATTGGTACTTTCATTTATATTAATTTTTACATCTTTGAAAAAAATTTTGTACAATTTAAAACATATAACCTATATTAGTAAAACAGTAAAGGAATATACTTAATAAATATAATTGAAGGATACTTATTGATTGGAATATATAATAAAAATTATAGACTATTCTAAACAGCTTTTTCCCCCTAATTTATCTTCCCACCTTTGCTAGTTATTCATGATAATCTACACAAATAGCTTAATCTGTCTCACATTTGTCATGTATAAAACTGGCATAATTCCTTCCCTGACTACTTCTTAGGTGAATCTGAGGAGAAAATGTTCAGAAGTGTCAGGAAATAGACAGAGAACAGACACAGACACAGAAAAGCAAGAGTTTTTATCACCTCTGATTTTAGATTCAGAAAGCATCAGAGATCTAACTTTTCCAGGCACCTATTGCTTTCTACCACTCCATAATTTCTGCTACATATATACAAGATGCTCCTGGATATTTACGATACTTTTCAAGCTTCCTGGGCTTTATAACAAGTTTGGAATAGCCCTTGAGGTTCCTGTTTTCTGGCTGTTCACTGCTAAGGGCACTTGACCTGAAACAGGATGAGTGACTTTCAGGAAGGTGACTGCCATTGTCCCTCCCTCCTCGTCCTTCAATCATGGAGGATGACTGGCAAACAAATCTAATGCTTCTGAAGTTTGCTTGTGCTTGTGTCTGCATTTGAGCCCATTCCTCCATTTAGCTCTAACATCAAAGGCAGCTGTAAGAAAGGGAGTGTAGCCTGGGGAAAGACGAGGAGCCCAAGGACACTTGAGGAGTGACTGAGCGAACTTTTGAGTTGACCAGACCAAGCTCATACCCTTAGTAAGTTTGTGAATTTGAGAGGAGCTTTCTCAACTCTCTGAGCCTCCGTTTCTTTCTTAGTTGTCTTACAACTTAGTTTTGTGGATTACAAGAGATAGAATGTGGGAAAGGACTTGGCATAGTTTCTTGCTTATTCATCATACATATGGTCCACAAAGTCAATTCTCTTTCTTGTCTCCAGTTTTCATTGGGGATATATAATTTTCATTGGGAACCCCTGGCAGGACTATCCAGGGGTTTGCACCACATGACTCTAAGGAGTCACAGGCTTCAAATCTTAGCACTGCATTATACATCTTCACAGGATGTGCAAAAATCTTTCAGGCTTCTCTCATATTCTCTTCCTCACTTTGGAAAAAGGATTGGTGTCATTAGTCCCAGTGCACTTATTCTAAAGAACAGGTGATGGACTGGCCTCCAGGCCCACGCCAGAAGAGCGCCCAGGGATTGAGTTTAGCAGTGGGTGCCTTTGGAAACAGTGACTGTGCCATTGAATTTGCGCTGGGGTTGGAGCTTACTGGTTTTCAGGCCTATGCCAGAAAAGCGCCCAGGGACTGAGGTTAGCAGCGGGCGACTTTGGAAACGGCATCTGCACCATCGAACCCATGCCGGGGTTGGAGCTTGCTGGCCTCCAGGCCCGCACTGGAAAAGCACTCAGGGATTGAGTTTAGCAGGTCAGAGTCTGACTTTCTCCACGTCAACTGCAGAAGTACATCCAGTGTCCTTGTATTGGTGAGTAGGTGGGCCTGTTGGAACATCAGCCAGTACCATTGCAGCTGCACAGGGCCTACAGCCTACTGACCTCCAGGCCGACTGCACAAGTGAGCCCAGAGACTCTATTGTTGAGCAGGCGGGCCCATTGGAACCTTAGGCAGCACCATTTTAGCAGTGCAGGAGCCAGAGCCTTCCTGCCTCTAAAGCAAATGAGTGTTTCTGACTGTACTGATTGAGTGCCTCATATGGTGTGCCAGAACTAGGGGTTTTTCTTTAGGTCCCAATACAGACTGTAAAGAACAACCCAGGAAACACTGATATTTTAAGGTTCCCAACTATTAGGAGGAAAGAGACTTGCAACAAACATCGCCAAAAAACAGGGCAGGTACAAAGCCAAAAACAACAGCAAGGACAAAAACTCAGAGATAAGGAAACACTCAAAGTCTCAGATACAAAGATCTTCACCTCGAGGTAACACAGGGGTAAGGGAAATAGAGAAGTTTGAAGGCCAGTCTCCAGGGTCCTCAGAAATGGTAACCAAAGCAGATCTAGTAAAATAGAAATCAGAACTGATCTCTGAGATCAAAGCAGAGATATTGGACACTGTCAACACAATGATTAATAAAGCTAAACAGGAAACCATGGAGTTGATAGAATCCAAGATAGCAAAAGCAATGGAACCTTTTAAACACCTGCCAGCAGAAGTCCAGGAAATCAAGAAAGAAAATGAAAGTTTGTGCAATAGAATGAATTTGGCAGAAGAGTGAATTTCAGACCTACAAGACAGGATCTCAACCAATGAACTGGAAAGGCATAATCTGTGGAAAAAAGCAAGCGATAATGAAAAGTCAATCCAACAGCTCCTAGATGATTCAAAGAAGAATAACACAAGATTGATGGGAATCACTGAGGAAGCAGAAGACAATGCTAAAGACATCAAAAAGCTATTCACAGATAATGGCAGAAAACTTTAAAGAAAAAAGTAAAGAATTGGACATGCAAATATATGAAGCACACAGAATGCCACATGCCCGTGACAAGAACAGGTGATGAAGTCATCAACCTCATGCTTTGCAAAGAAGTAGCTATTATAGCTACAATTCCAAATACACATTTAATCACTGTGTAGTGTAGGCTGTCACTGCATAGTTAGCAACCCCAAAATGTGGTATGTGACAAGCTCACTTGAGAATGCTAATACAAATTTAAAAGGGTGGCAATCTATTTGTTTGCATTTAGTCATTCTACTGCCAAGTCACTTTAAACCTATCTAGACACTGTAATTTAAAAAGGAGATAAGCCAATTGATCCATAGTATATTTCCTAACTTTGTGTAATGTCATTGTATAAAAATAGAATACTCTTGTCCCTTACCAGCAAAAGCTACTATAAAAAATAGTTATTTCAACTTTGAATTTTTATGGAGGAACTAAAAAGTTCTAAGCAACTATAACAAATTAACATGTATATTAAAATGTGTATGAATTTTAAATAAGTGTTTTTCACTTTCCTAACTGCAAATGTCATATATCATTAAGATCAACACATTTATTTATTTTAGTTTTTTTGAGATAGGGTCTTGCTTTGTAGTTCAGGCTGGTCCTGAACTTAGCCTAGAACTCAGCAATCCTCCCGTCTCTGCCTCCCAAGTGCTGGAATTACAGATGTGAGCCACCATGCCTGGCACTGTGGTACATAGCACTGATTTCTGGTGAGCATGAGTCACCACACTCAGCATTATTGTGTGTGGTTACTGAGGATCGAACCTGGGACCTCGCACTTGGAAGGCAGATGGCAGAACCACTGAGCTAAATCCCTTTCCCAAGATCAACACATTTTAAAATCCATAAAGAATAAGCCAGTTTGTGATTTACTTACTGTATACTTTTACATTTTTGTTGTTTCTACTTCATCATACATACATAAACATTATACATGTGTTCACATGCATGCTTCTTATTTATTTTTACATAGTTATACCCCAATGAAGCTCTCTCATCTGAGGGCTAAACTTATGCAGCCAAGTGCCATGTTTTCTACCTCTTCTGGCTTGCCCAGGACTGAGTGGCTTCACGGACTGGGGTCTCACAGTGTAAACTTAGGTCCATCCTCAGCTAACTTCTCCCAGGGTGGTCTGTGAACAGCATAAACTCATCAAGTACAAAACTGAACTCTTTTCCATCTCAAGCTTCCTGCTTTTTCAGAGGTCTCATCTTAAGGGATGGTATCATTTTCATTCAAATGACCCAGCCAGGAACCAGGGACCAATTAATTAATTCTCCAGCCTTGCCTCTTCGTCCTCCTTTACCTAATATTACCACGTTGTAGTCATCCCTGCTTAATAAACAGTTCTTCTTGCCATGACTTCAAATCCATTCTTCTAGTTCAGCCTTACCCGCATTCTACGCTAGTTCCACAAATCACACTCAGCACTGATCCCAAGAACCCAAGCATCATATCATTCTGCATAGAACCCTTGGGGGTTCCCACTGCCCTTGGGATGAAAGTCTAAAGTCTTGAGTCTGAGCCACATGTTCTGTTGACCTCATTACTTTGCTATCTCTCTCATTTCCCAGGCCTCTTCCTCAACAGTACTGAGCACTGAGCTTGATAACTACCAACTTGTAGGCCTTTGCATAAACCTTCCAGTACCTAAGTTAGACAACATGTTCTCCCTGGAAGTCTACTCTGAAGACTACAAACATTTTCTATTCTTTCTAATACATTTGTCTAACTTATATATCAGAAGAATTCTGAGGACTGGTTGGCTGAAGAAGTCCTAGGACATTTACTGGGAAATCTTGTAAGACAATGGGTTGCTGGTCTTACAAATACACCTAAATATTTGAATGAGGAAGTAGGGTGTGGTCACAAGCAACTGGGACACCTGAGGCAGGAGAATTGCAAGTTGAGGCCTGGTGAACACAGTGAGATCCTGGGTCTTTCTTATAAGAAACATAGGTTTGAGGATATAGCTCAGGTATAAGGTGTTTGCCTAGCAAGTTCAGGGTACTAGGTTATATTCCTAGTAGCATAATAAATGAATGAGTAAATGAATGAATGACCCCAACAAGGAATTAGGCTTCCTGTAATTAAGTTAAACAGTGTCACTGACTGCAGTGGCATATTAGAATTACCTTAGCAGCTTCAAATTTTTGATACTTTGGTCCTTTATCCAGTAATTCCACTTAATTATTCTGAGGTGGAATCAAAGAATTAACCTTTTTAAAAGCTGCCTGGG
>PVIR01010843.1:0-48492 GCA_004026965.1 Petromus typicus | reverse complement strand
GTGGAGACCCACACCCAGCAGCAACCAGTACCACATACCACAGTGCCGGGCGTGGTGGCTCACGCCTGTAATCCCAGCACTCGGGAGGCAGAGGCAGGAGGATTGTGATGTGAGTTTGAGGCTGAGCTCAGGGCCAGCCTGAACCACAAAAAAAGCGAGACCCTGTCTCAAAAAACCTAAAAAAAAAAAAAAAAAAAAAAAAAAACTACAATAATTATGTTTGGGTGGCATTTGACATAAAGATATATGAACATCAAGCAATGCAATATAATTAAGAATCTGGAAATAAAAACACTATGGTCAGTTGATTTTCAGTAATACCAAGGCCAGGCATGGTAGCACATGCCTGTAATCCCAGCACTCAGGCGGCTGAAGAGAAGGAGTGCCACAAGGCCGGGCTTCCCGAGTGTACAGAGAGCGTTCGAGTCCAGCCTAAACTATACAGCAAGACCCTGTCTCAAAAAGAGAAACCGATACGACTATCAAAACTATTCAGTGGGGAAATACTCTTTTGTAAATGATGCTACGATGGTGACATCCACATGCAAGGTAATAAATTTTGATCCCTGTATTACATCATATGGAAAACAACTATTAAGGCTTATGTCTAGATGTCCTTCCAAAGCCTCATGCAGTCCCTCATGCAGTGGGGCTTTTCAGAGATGGCTGAATCTAGAGTGTGTCATGCTCGGATTGTGTGTGGTGGTGGGACCAAAGAGTGTATGATTACAAAAATAATCCACTGACAGGTCTGACACAGTTCTGGAGAATTAAAGGTGGCCCACCTGGGTGTGAGTACTACCTGCCCTAAGAGATAAAATAAAAGAGTTAAATGAAAGGGAAAGAGAGTCACTCAGGTCATTGCTTGTTACTTGCTGCCTCGCTGCCTTCTGCCTCCCTTGAACTGTTTCTGCTCTGCGCTGCCCCTGCCTCAGGCTACCGTGCCCTATTACCAGCCGACTGTGAACTGAAACTGTCACAAACTTTGAGTCAGAGAAGTCTTTTCTCCTTTAACTCTGGGTATCTTCAGCAACAAGAAAAGTAACTAAGATAACAACTCAAAAGTATATCCTTAACTGTAAGAACTAAGTATAAATTTTTTAACTGAAAAAAGTAATTATTTTTGTTCTTGGTTGAGACCATGGCTTCCCATGTATGTCATCAAAGGGACAAAAATAATTATCCAAACAATAGGTATACTGAACTTCATCAGGATGCAAACATGTGTGATTCAAAGTACACAATTAAGACAATGAAAAATAAAACCAACAAATGGAGAAGCCCATTTTAAAATGTTCTACATGACAAGAAACTTATATGCATAATATATAAAGGATTTTTACAGCTCGAAAATAAAAACACAGGGGCCAGGGATTTAGCTCAGAGGTTCCAGCGCCTGCCTTGCAAGCACAAGGACCCGGGTTTGATCCCCAGTTACCACATACAATACTGGGTGTGGAGACACACCCAGCAGCAATCAGCACCACATCCCACAGTGCCGGGCATGATGGCTCACGCCTGTAATCCCAGCACTCTGGAGGCAGAAGCAGGAGTATTGCTGTGATGTGAGTTTGAGGATGAGCTCCGGGCCAGCCTGAACTACAAAGTGAGACCCTGTCCATGAGGAGATACTGTTCAGAGCAAATTGTCTTGAAACTTACAAGTGAGTGGAGGAGCCGTCACCAGACAGCTTGTCTGCAGAGCCAAACGTATCCAGATGACAAAACTTCTGGCACTTAGCCCCATGTGGCACTTACCCAGTCTCCCAAGAAACAATAAAGATTAAGTAGCCCTTATCCAAAATGCCTGACACCAGAAGTGTTTCATATTTTAGATTTGTTTATTTTAGAGTATTTGTATCTACATAAGGAGATATGTTAAGTACAGGACCCAAGCCTAAACATAAATTTCATTTATGTTTCACACACACTTTATACACATACCATGAAGGTTATTTTTCACAGTGTGTGTAACATGCCTTTGTCTTGAATGTAACCTATCATATAAGATCATGTATGGATTTTCTACTTGCAATGTCATATCAGTGTCCAAGAAGTATCAGATTTTAGAACATTGTGGATTTTGGATTTGGGGATTGGAGATGACTGCATTGTACTCTAGAAGTTGTTTGTCTCTACGATATGATTTTTAAGGCACCAAAAAACACCAAATCCAACACCTCCCCAGTCTTCCCAACACATGCAGCATCACAAGTCCCTTCACAAAGCAGGCAAATTATAAGAGATCTATCGAAGACTGTTTAAGTCAGAGCAGTGCTCATCACAGCTGTCACTAGTCAGCCCTGGCACCTTGGGGAAGCCATTTCTGAACTCTAAAGCACTGTCAAATTCTACAATACAAAGACAGGCTATCATAACTACATGTAAGTGAGGCCGTATCATCCTGCTGATGGCCTGGCCTCTGAGGTCCTGACTTCCTTGCTCTCCACTGCTCTCTGCTTCATCCTGACCTTTACCCCCACGGGCTTTATGGCAGTCTCCTTTCAGTAAGACAGAGGCTCTCAGTCCCCATTCTCCTCATCTGGAACCTGCTTCCCCTGAGCCTTCTCAGGAATGACTTTTCATCACTCAAGTCTCAGATTAAATGTCATCTCTTTATTGTTGAGCCCTGGACACCAAACATAACACATCATTGCACATATTATACTTGCCACTAACCAGTCTCTGAATTCCACATGCAAAATCATAAACCTCTCTTCTTTAGTCATTTTCTTGCCTCCCACAAACCTCTTCTACAAAAATACAGTTTTTGTACCATGTGTGTGTGCATGCATATGACAACGTAGATCTTCTTAAAACAGTGCCTGGCACTCACAGGTTTTCAATTTGTTGAGTGGATGAATTTTCCTAATTAAGTGAGAACCATATTAGCTATGGAAACATTTGTTTGTCTGATGAATGTATTGACATGCAGCAAGAAGCTGAATCCTAATGCCAAAGACTGAATAACATGCAAGGAGGTAAAACGTAGGAAGTCACCGTGACACCCAGATTCCAGAGCATCAGGAGGAAAGGTTGCCACAAAGACAAAAGAAATTGTAGAGATCAATCTTAGCCTCTGTTCTTTAACCTGAAACACACACACACTCTCTCAAACACAAACGTGCACAAGTACCCACCTATGTGTTCCCTCTTACACACACTCCAAACTCTGCCTCCCAAGAAAAACAGCTTAGAAACTGAGCTGCCCAAATTGCACCCAGATCCCCGACAGGGGGAAAGATCATCCCTTATAATTACTGTGTGGGAGCTTCCATACGGCACCCTGCTGGGAGCAGGGAAGCGAGACGGATCAGAGCAGACGGCTTATTAAATTATCCAGGGCATCAACTCAATGAGCACTTGAAATAGCTTTATTTCTCTTCCTTCTCTTTTACCCTGCCATCCATGGGGCTCTAATGTTTGCTTTTTTTCTCTCCACTGTTTAGAATTCTCCTTGGGTGTTCTGATCACTCCCTTTCTTCTTGCAGCTGCTGTCATTTATCACCCCTCCCAAATTGCTCATGTAGTGTGGGGACACAGCAAGGAGGCTCATCAGATGGGACTCAGCTTTTGAAGTTAGAAAACCCAAATTCAAGTCTTGGTTCTGAATCTGGGCGATCCTCCTGAGCATGAGTTTTCCGTGCTGTGGTTTCCTCATGGGTAAAATGAAGATACTGCCTTGCCACCCACGTTAGGACAGATAGCAGAGGCGATGATATCATGGCCTATATACAAAGTCCCCAAAGAGGAAGCAAATGTGACTCAGGACAATATCAGGTAGGTCTTTGCCCTTTATATAAGACAAGAAGTCATCTGACAAATTGTAGGAGGAGGTTTTGTAAGTACCAATCATTTTCATTTTTTTTCTATCATTAAAATTACTGATCCATTAAAAGCATTAGGTGAGCCTAGCTTAGAAAAGAGGATAATCTGGTAGAACTTAGGCTGGTAACAAGAAAATGGTAGACACTGGCAATATTACAAAAATAAGTTTTGGAGGGGGTTAAAATTTCTCCTTGGAAGCTGGTCACTTAAGAAAAACTCAGATTCTCTAAGCCTCGATTTCCTCATCTATAAAGCAAGATATTCTAATCATCATTAGAATTAAATATGATAAGTTGAGCCACTTATTATTATTAATATATTTATCTTCATTATTATTATTACTGCTTGCTCTCAATAAACAGCATATGGTCCTTAGAACCTTATTTGGAAAGACACCATGTTTTAAAGCCTTTTTGTATCCTTAATCTACTGCTGATCAAGAAAATATAACAGTCACCTAAAACAACAGAAGCATAATATTCTAATCATTAATCTATAATTTAAGCAGGAACTGTGAGAGGTGGGGCTGTCTCACCTGTTCTCCATGAAGCATAAAGTGGTGCAACTTACACGGGAATGAGGGGATCTACTTCCAGATGCCCACTCAGGCTGCCAAAACTCACTGGCTGGGAGCTCACCCAAGGATGTGGGTCTCAGGTCCTCTCCAGACATTGGCCAGGCTTCCTCATAATGTGAAGAGTGGCTTGAAAGAATGAGCATTTCAAGATAGCATGACAGTTTTATGATTTAGCATTAACAGTCACTCTGCATCACTTTTTCTGTACTCTGTTGTCCAGACAGTGGTGAAAATCCACAAAGGTTCAAGGGGGACAGGACATCACATCTGATCAAAAGTAAGATGCCTGGGAGATTCTATGAGGTATGCTCAGCACTGCAGATACTGAAATAACTGGATGCTATTTCATAGCAATGATGTGTTCATTGCGTGAGAATCCCACTGGAAAACAGAGATGGGAGCACAAACTCCAGTCACACCTCTTGTGTTCTATAGTATTTTTTAATTGAAATCTTTATTGGTACATTACATATACACATCATGATTGCACTCCACAATGGGAATTTGTACCAGTATAAGACACAACTTAATTCTCATTTTTCCCATAGCCCTACCCACCTTACCACCCCCCTATATACATAAAATTTGTTTCCTTTCTTTTTTGTTATAATCTCATTATTTTTCCCCTTTCACCCTATTTCACTTTCAGTATTTTCTATTTCACAATATATAACATACAATTCTAGAACTCATTTACATCTTTATTTTCTCATACCAGAGAAAAGATGTAATATTTACCTGTCTGTGACCTACTTATTTCACTTATGAGGATATCCTCAAGGTATATCCATTTAAGTATAAATGATTCAAACGTATCTTTTTATGGCAGAGTAATACTCCATTCTGTAGAACCACAGCTTTTTTATCCAGTCTCCAGTTGATGGACATGTTTCCAAAATGTAGCAATCACAAACTGAGCTGCTATAAACATGGGTGCACATATGTCACTGTGATATGAGTCTTTTAATTCTTGTGTGTATATACCTAGCAGAGCGATGGTCGGGTCAAATGGGACCTCCACTCCTAGCTTTTTGAGGAATCTCCAAACTGATCTCCACAGGGGTTGTACGAGTCTACAGTCCCACCAACAGTGGAGAAGGGTTCCTTCTTCTCCTCAGCCTCGTCAACATTTGTTGCTGGTTAATTCTGAAATGGCAGCCATTCTTTATAGAGTGAGATAAAATCTCAGTGTTGTCATCTGCATTTCTCAAATGACTAATGACTAATGATGTTGAGCATTTCTTCATATGCTTCTTAGCTGTTCTTAGTTCTTCCTATGAAAAATATCTCTTCATTTCAGATGTCCATTTTTGAATTGGGTCTTTAAATTTGGGTGGGCTGATTTTTTTCAGCTCTTTATATAGTCTAGATATAACCCTTTGTCTGAGGAACATCCAGTAAAGATTTTTTTCCCCACATTGTTGGTTGCCTTTTTGCTCTGTTGGTGGTTTCCTTTGCTGTGCACAAGCTTTTTAAAAGAATGAGGTCCCATTTGCTGATTTCTTCTGCCAATTCCTGTGCTACAGAAGTTTTGTTCAAAAAGTCTTTCCCTAAGTCAGTGTCTTCAAGAGTTTTACCTAAACTGTTTTGCAACAGGTTTAAAGTGTCTGTTTTAATGTTTAGGTCTCTTATCCACTTTGATTTTGGCTTTATACACAATGAAAGAGCTAGATCTAGTTTCAGACTCTGGCAAATTAAAGCCCAGTTTTTCCAGCACCATTTGTTAAAGAGGCTATCTTTCCTCCATTGAGGATTTTTGGCTCCTTCGTCAAAGATGAGGTGGCTCAGTGTATCTGGAGTAGTTTCTGAATCTTCTAGTCTACTCCATTGATCCTCAGGTCTGTTACTTTGCCAGTACCATGCAGTTTTTATCACGGTGGCTTTATAGTATAGTTTCAGGTTCAGAATTGTAATATCCCCCACCATGTCCCTGTTGCTTAGAATTGCTTTTGCTAGTATTAAACCACAGTGAAGTGTGGCTAAGAGTTGTGCCTTCTGGGTTACTATAGGTCATTTTATTTTTATTTTTATTTTTTAAGGTGATTTTGAGACAGGGTCTCACTTTGTGGTTCAAGCTGGCCCTGAGCTCAGCCTCAAACTCACTTCACAGCAATCCTCCTGCCTCTGTCTCCCAAGTGCTGGGATTACAGGAGTGAGCCACCACGCCCGGCACTGTGGTATATGGTACTGATTGCTGCTGTATTGTAATGTGGTTCCTGGGGATCGAACCCAGGCCCTTGAGCTTGCAAGACAGGTGCCAGAACCACTGAGCTATATCCCCGGCCCACTATAGGTCATTTTAAGACAAACAAGAGATGATTAAAACATTTATGTGACGTCTTCCACATAATGGGTCTTGAGTCTGCATGGTTATGACTCTTACCATAACCAAAGAAAGGATGACTTCCGTGTCAACTTCGCCTGTGAGTGCTGTGTGAGTGCTATGATAAGAGCAACCTCCAAGATTGCTATTTGTACCTAAACATCAGATTCACCTGGAAAACTTGGTAATCATAGAGCACCCAATCTTCCTCCCAGATCTTCTGACTTGAGAGAAAGGTGTAGACTCTAGCTTTCAGCTGCATTCCACAATCTCAATGACTTTGATGCATAGTTAGTAAGAGTTACCACAAACAAAAAAATCAAACAAATAAGGAAAGAAAATAATTCTACTAAAACATCACAATGACAGTTACTGGGCAGATTAGTTTTTTCTTGCTGTGTAGCAAATCACCACACACCTGGCAGCTCAAAATTTATTAATTCTGGTCTAAGTTCTATAGGTCAGAGGTCTGGGTATAGCATGGCTGGACTCTACCCAGAGTCCCACAGGGCTAAAATCAAGGTGTTGGCCGAACTCAGGGTCCTTTTTCAAGTTCACACATTGCATGTACAATTCACTTTCTTCTGACTGTAGGACTAAGGTCCCCATTTCTTGCTGGCAGTGGCACCAGAAGCCACTCTTAACCCAGAGGCATTCTCTGGTCCTTTCTCTGTGGCTCTCCACATATCTGAAGTCAGCAATCGAGAAAGTCCTCATGCTTCCTGTGTTTCTAACCTCTAGATCCAGATTTAAAGCCTGATGGTATAGATCAGGCCCATCCTCCTCAGTCACTTGTTAACTCACTCACATCCTTAACTACATCTATAAAATTCTTTTTGTCACATTTGATCATTGGAGTGACAGGCCATGATATAAAAAATCCTAGTATGGTAGCACATGCCTATAATCTAAACACTCTGGAAAGCTGAAGTAGGAAGATCACAAGTTCATGTCTAGTCTGGACAACTGAGCAACTCAGTGAGACACTCTCAAAAAAAAAAAAATAGGGGCGGGGGAGTTAGCTCAGTGTTTCCGGCGCCTGTCTTGCAAGCTCAAGGACCCAGGTTCAATCCCCAGTAACCACATACCATACTGGGCGTGAAGACTCACGCCCAGCAGCAACCAGTACCACATACCACAGTGCCGGGCATGGTGGCTCACGCCTGTAATCCCAGCACTCGGGAGGCAGAGGCAGGAGGATTGCTGTGATGTGAGTTTGAGGCTAAGCTCAGGGCCAGCCTGAACCACAAAAGCGAGACCCTGTCTCAACAACAACAACAAAAAAAAATAGGTCTGGGGATGTAACCCAGTGCAAACAAAAGTCCTGAGGAATTCAATCCCTAGCAGGGTTTGTGAGCAACAAACTCACCTGAAATGAATCTGAAACTGAGTAAATTGAGCACTCAAATGAAATTAGGATTTTTGTGTAGATTATCTCATCTAGGCATCAAAGCAGCCTCATGAAAATAGACATTATTCTCATCTTACAGATAAATAGTTTGAAATTTTGGTTATATTGATTTGCTTTAAAATATTCACAGTAACACACAGACACACACACACATACACACACACACACACACACACACACACACACACACACACACACAGCAAGAGGCAGTGCCGGGATTCAAACATAGATCAGTCCAATTTCCAACCATATGTTCTATTGACAGATCCAGTATCAATAAAGGTTGGTTCTTTTCTCTGTGACTTCACCCATATAATAAATTTTTTTTAAAGCCAAAACAGGGAAGTGTTCCTCAAGCAATGTTAAAAAATAATAATAAGTACTACATTTTGTTCTTGCCCTAAGTAAAACTAAATCTCTCCAACAGTGTCAGATGTATTACTAATTACACAATTACATTATGCAGTCATGCTGGTAATAAAATTCTTGGAGTGCTTTCAGCAAACTCAAGTTTGGAGAAAATAATGGCTTGCTTTAAAATTATTTACTAAATTAAGCAATTCTTTACTCAACATTGTTTTTAATAATTCAAGTACAGGATGTTTTATTATGAACATTTCCCAAAAACAAGTTTAAAAAATAATTTCATTCTTATTAGTATGTACATGGTTCCTCTAGTAAGGTGTTTTTAAAAAATATTTAACATTCCTGTTTTCTCAGAATGAGATGCTTTTCACTCTCTCTGTGATTTTTTTCTACTTGGATACCTCTCCACCGTGCTCCCAGAACTCTCAGGATAGGGGAGGAAAGATCACAATTTCATTTAGTTCCCTCAGCAGGTTACCACAGATGTTTGTAAATCCTTGGGAGGAAGGGAATAAAAGATGCTATGTCGGAAGTTTTTACTACTTCCCAAAGACAGCTGCACATCTCCCTTCCCATATGCTCTTCTACAGTGTGATTTTAAACCACCCGCACCCCCGCATCCCTCACTGATCAAGAAGCAGAATCTATTTTATTTCCATGAATCTTGGTGGACTGACTACACAGACCAATAGAATATATTCCAAAAAAATTAGTTGTGTCCATTCTAGGCTCAGCTCTCAACTGGCTTGGCAGCTTCTGCTTCCTTCCTCTTGGACAGCCTGTCCTTGAGATGCTCCATCTGAGAACAAGCCAACATACTGAGATACATACCACATGGAAGGACCACATGCAGCCATGCTGATCAACCACCAGCCCAGCTGCCAGCCATGAGCAGCCGCCACCCTCAATGTCCAGGCCAGTCAAGCCTTCAGATGACTGCAGCCCCTGCCACTGTCTCCCGGCAACCAAGTGAGCTATCCCTAGCCATAACCAGCCAGCTGAATCCACTCATTCAACAAAGCATGAAGATGATAAACTGTTTTAAATCCCAGAGTTTTGGAGAAGTTAATTATACAGTAAAACAACCAGACACCCCTCTTCCAATTAGTAAAAGTATGAACTCCGATCAGATCAGGCCACCAAGTGAGTGACTGCATCTCCCTAAAGGAACAATTGGAATTTCCTGCTCTCTTTTGGCCCCACTTTCCCATCTGTGAGCTCGGTCAGAGTGACAAGCGAGAGGTTACCATGAGTAGTTACACGATATCCCTGGTTAAAGACAAATCCTGCACATTTGCACATGATGAAGCCACAATAGCTAACTGAAAACCATGTTTCCTTGTTTGAGGCTAAAATCAAACCAACGTAGAGTTATAATACTGTCTCTTCTGGTACTTAGGAGCTGATTAGCAGTCACATATGGCTTTTCTTGCTAAAAATGAAGAATTAAAATATTGCTTAACTCACGCAGTTTGTTGAGCATAGTAAAATAAAATTTTAAAATGTGATTTTCTTAGCTGAAAGGGAGTCCTCAAGGATGAAGAGCATGTAATGACTGGAAATTGATCTATAATAGTGGCACTAGCTATCATACATTGACCACTTACCATGAACCACGCCACTTCTGCTGCTTAGCATAAGTCTTAACTCCTCTCATCTTTCAAGTAACCCATGAAATACTATCTTACACCTTCACAGAGGAATGAATTGAGGCACAGAGACAAACCTGCTTAAAATAGCCACACAAACAGCAAATAGCAGAACCAGGATTCGAGCCTCGCATACTTCAAAGTCTATATAATACTTGCTCTCAAAAGATACAGATTGGTATGTCACTTGAATGAAGTGTCCTCAAAGGTTGTTTCTTTCATCTCTCCTCCTTATAGACATTCTGTGTCAGGAAGATTGGTGGTGTACAAGCATAGAAGCGGTGTAGCAGTGGTGGTGTGGTAGTATGACACTTGGTCATAGAATGAAGTAGGACTGGATGTTCCATGAGACTGGACAACATCACATGGGGCTGAGTTCTCATGCAATCCTTCAGGGCTATGAATCTGTACCAAACTTTTGGAGAAATATCTCTCTATTTAACAAGGTTGAAGATGTGATTACATTGGTCCCATCTCTAGACAGACTTCATAGACAAACTTACACACCAGTAACCAGGAGGTACTTACCTAGAGGTTTATCACAGGTACTGGTTACCATAAAAACTCAGAAGCAATCTAAACACCCACCAATAAAATAATAGAAAAATGACTTATGTTGTTGTCATTCATGGAATTATTTCCAGCATCTGAAAGTGAATCAACTAGACTTCCAGGAAGATGGTAGGGTGGTGAGCAGCGGCAAATCAGCCTCTCCAAGATTCAGACTCCAGATGTTGGAGTCAGCAAATTGGGGAAAAGAAGGAGGGAAGTGAATCCCCAGGACCCAGGAAGGATCTTAAGGAAGAAACGGAGTCCACAAGTGAAGCAAAGAGAAGGACCTCGACTCAGAAGAAAGTCACTATATATTTGTTAAGGGAACAATCTAAGAAAGGATAACAATTATATATATTAAATACCAGCACACCTAACTATATAAAATAAACATTAATAGACATGAAAAATCAAGTAAACACTAATACAATTTTAACAGGGGACCTCATATTCCAATGTCACAAACAGATCAGATAGACAAAAAAAAAAACAATGAATAAAATCAGAGCTGGACAAAATCTTTGAAAAAGTGGACTTAGTAGAAGTCTAGTTAGTGTTCCACCCCACAGCAACAGAAAATGCACTCTTCTCAGCTGCACATGGGGCTTCCTCCAAAAGAGGGCACATCCCAGCTTACAGAACAGTCTCCCAGGAACATCGCCTCTCCCTGCAGGTGTCCTCCACAGGACCTGAGCATGGGCTTTCCTCATGGGGACCACTCCAAATGGAATAAGAAAAATGAATGAGTTCTGTCATCCAACTGCCCATGTTACCAAATGGGGAAACAAGAACCCCGAGGGAGAGAGAGAGCCAGAGTTGCCGGAACTCTGGAGCAAACAGATAAGAAGGAGAAAGAATTACCTATGCTCTCTCCTTGAAATGATGCCACTTCTCTCTCCACTTTCTCCTTCTACCATCTCTCCTGGCTTTCTAACATCAGGTACTAAAAGGCTGCAGTTGATTCCAGAGCTTTCACACCCTTGCTGTAGAACCACTGTTCAATTAACCATCAATTTCACAATGCTAGCAGCATGCAGGACCTTTCTCTCCACTGAGCTTCCATGTGATCACCAGGTTATGAGTGACCCACAGCCTAGATTTTTTAAATAACTAGTTTATATGGTATGATTTGATGACCTGCTGTAAACACAGACCATAGAAAAAGCAGAGAGAGTCAAGTCCATCTGTGACTTGTAATGACCTCTATCTATTCCCATCTTCTGTGATGTACAGCATGCTTCCTATTCTCAAAATTATATTCTCCCCTGGCCTTAAACAGTAAGCTTTGAAGAGAGTTTCACTCCTAACTTCAGGTTTGGACCATACAACTCAGAGCTAATCAGACCACCCTGTTTCCCTTTGTCACGGTGACAGGTTCAGAGATGGACAAGGCCCAAGCAGAGCCAAAGACAAAACTGCCTTTCTGTGGGGTAAGAGAAATCGATGCTCTTCTCTGCTGGGCATGGAATTGAGAAGGTGGTAGGCCTGAGTTTCTCCTGATCTTAGAGCCCAAAAACAAGCTTAGATAGGAGAAAGTAGAATGAGAGATGCAGGGAAATATAAAATGGCTCCAGCAGTATTATTTAAACTGCAGTATAAAATGAGCCCTCAAGTCATCCCTCTCTCTAGACTTGAAATGCCTTTGACCGGTGAAGTTTCTTTTTTACTTTCTTGAGATAGGTTTTCTGTTACAGTAGAAAGAATCCTAAATGACCCACTGTCCTACACAAGAAGGGCATTGAGACCATATTTGAATCCCTTCTGATGAAGCCCTCTCGGCATTAAGCATCTTTTGTCCTTGCCTCTCTGAGCCACTCCAAAGAAGGCATCAGAGGGCTGCTGAGAGAAGAGATGGGGAATGAAAAATGTGAAGAGTGAAACCATTCCCAGCTGCAGGGTGAGCTGACATTTGTGGGAACTGTTAAATCACTAGAGTCTCACAGGTTGTTTAATATCATATATTGATTTGCTTTTGTTTCCCTGAAGGGAAGAAGGATTTGACTAACAGCCAATGTTCCCATGAGAACATATGCCAGAAGGCTCTTACTGAACATAGAAGAATGGAAAGCTGGAGAAGAAAAGAAAAACGGAAGAATGATGGTCTGTGAAATTTGAAAATAATATGTACTTCACTGGGGCTGACGTGCCCTGAGCAAGCAGGGGAAAAGGTGAAATTTATCTTGGGTATCTTGCCACTTCCTTTAACAGCTTCTGTAACCTCTTTCCTGCCTTGCTGTTCCTCCCCCAGGGGCGCCATTTTGATACCTGGAACAAATGGGTTATTAGAGCTATTCTTAAATACTTATACCGTTGGTATTTGGGCTCCCACACTTTCTTACTTATCTAGTAAGTACTGGTTAGGTGTCTGTCATGTCCAGGATAATCGTTTTTTATTGTGATGGTATTATTTCTCTTTAGACAAATTTTGAGTTTGTAATTAAATTTGTAGTTATCATTTAAATTTCTAAATCTTTACAATTTTGTGAGGATCATGTTTCTGGTCCTCTCAGAATCCTCACACTGTAAGCACAGTAGAGACATTCCCCCGGACACTAAGAGAAAGCCAGTATATCCACTGTACCCCAATACCTAACCAGGTGGCCAGGACATACCTCACCACTGGCAACGCACAAATGAATTATGTGATCAACATTCTTATAGAGAACAGCAATTCACAGAGGAGACAGCCTGTATTAAAGTCCAGGGGATTAATCCCTGCTTTTCAAGTTGCAAAACAGACACCCCAATCCAGCTTGGTCTGTCAGCTTCTCTTCCACCTCCCAGCCTGGCACAGCAGAAGCAGTCCCCCTGACAGAGGACAGGCATCAGCATTTTCTGACAAATCCACATTCTAGAAATCCACACCAAACAGGGCAATGGGAAAGGGGCTTCCAGTGGCTACTTCCTCCTGGAGCTATGGCCTGATTTTCTTTGACATTACTGCTCAGATCTTGTTTTCTAAACGCTATCAGCGTCACTGACATCATCACTGCTGTTATTTGTGGAGTACCACATATCAGGTATTGCCCAGACCACGTCACATAGATTTCTGGCATCTAACTGATAAACTTATGAGGCTGCATCTTCATTAATCTTGTTTGCAATAAAAACAGCTGAGGATCAGACACAGCTGCAAGGTCATGCAGCTATTAAGTGGCCATCTGGACCTGAATTTGGGTCTCTCTGATCCTCCCTCCCACAATGAGGACACAAACCAACAACTAAGCAAAAAATATATGTATTTTTTTCTATTGCAGCTAGCCTTGACTTCACATTTCCTTCCTTCTTCTTCTCTCTAAATAAATGGCTGTGTGACTTTCAGCAAATCATTTATTTTTCTAGATTTAGTCTCTTCCTGCAGAATTGAAAAGTTGAGCTAGAGCTACCTGGCTTTAAAATGTCCCGTTTTCACACTCCTTCCTTCCTCTGAGCCCAAGGCATGCATACTAAATTCTACCTCCACCTTTCAGGAATGAAGAAATAGCACAGAAAAATGAAAAATGCAGAGCTAAGGGCATAGCTCAGTGGTAGAGCACATACTCCGAAATCAGAAGGCCCTGGGCACAAGCTCCAGCATCAAAGAAAAAATGAGAGAAAAACACAAAGATACCTAAAGTTGCTTCTTCTCAGAAATCTCTACAAAATATTCATCAAGCACTATGGCAAAAGAAATCATAAAATTCTAGAGTCAAGATAACATTCTAATTAAAATTAAGTATAGAAATTTAATAATTATAATTTACTGAGGGTCTTCTTTGTGTCAGGTGCTTTACTGAGTGTTCCACATATCTTTGCATTAAATCCGCAAGCAACCACGTAAAGCCAGTGCACAAATCTTCTACCTTATACAGAGGAAGAAACTGAAGCAGCAGTCTTCTCAGAATCACACAGCCAGTTGGGCTGGAACCCAAATTGGTTTTATTCTAAAACCATTCTTATCCAGGTGTCCAACCCAGGACAAAAATTGTCTTCAAAACCTCAAGGGTTCCAGAAGACCAGCAATCAAGAAGCACTTTTAAAATATTCAGACCTTTAAAATAACACTTTTAACCTGGGTCCTAAGCAAAGAGGAAGGAGGTGCCTGTACCTTTTCCCAGAGCATCACCCAGCACAGGTATAGCTCCGCCTTCTCTGTGATGTCACTGTTCGCAGCAAAAAGTTTTTCAAAATAAAAGAACATTGTTTTAAACTAAGTCTCTTGTGCGGTGTCAATATCATTAGCCTAATCAGTGATAAGAAACCAACTCAGCTGTTATCAGGATGATCATCAATAGATCAGGAGACAGAAACAAATGCAATGGAGGACACTTCACCGACTCTTCATTACAACAGCTGATAGAAGAGTCTCACTTCAAAACTCAGAGTCCTTGTCACCCCAAATTTACAAATATGTATAACCACATCAGTGCTGTTCTCCTCTCTCTCTCTCTCTATCCAGCCAAGTGTTCCCTGCCTGCCAGAATGCCTTCCTAGAATTTTTCAGCTCCCACTGGCTTCCTTGCATTTTGACCCCCTTGTAGGATAGTTCTGCCCCTAACAATGCCTGAGTTAATCCTAACGCAGCTTGTTACTTTGCTAGTCACATTCCCTCTCAGAACCTCAATTCTTCATTTAAAACAAAGGAGTACAACAAACAATGAAAGATCAGTTTTATCTCTGGATCCTTTTCCATTCATGTGGTAGTGGCTGTCGGCAAGTTCCTGAAAATTCAGTGCTGGAAGGGGTTCTGAAGCTGGCCTTGAATTCAGCATAAAAGCCTGTCAAAGTTGACTGGTGATGTCTGCCATGGGCATGGGGAATAAGAAAGAATCCGGTCCTATATCATTGCCATCCGTGGGCTAGATGATATCTGAGGCTGGCAGGCTCTAGCAGTGCATAATTCTTCTCTGTATACACAGCACAAGAAGCATAATTAAACTCTTACAAACTTCTCCAAAAAGATATTTTAAGTGCCACAGGTGAATTCACTAACACGTAGTTCCAGGACATAAACGGAATAAAGACACAGAAGCAGAATTAAGGAAACACTGGTTCTAGACTTTCAGTTTCTGCTGTTACAAAACCAGCTAGATTATATCTCCCATCTTGGGTTCACTTTTCTATTGTCCATTGTGGGTTTTTTTAATGAACTTTCCTTAGCTGACCTTGAGTAGCTGATGCTGTTGTTTATAATCAAATTAACTTCATTCTTACAAGAGCCTAGAATAGTCACCACTATCAAGCACAGGTATGTGGCAAGCAGGTGCTAAGAGGTAACCTCCCTTTCATTCAGTCTCCATTAGATTCTTATGGGGCCAGAGGATTAGCTCAGTGGCACCACACCTCCCTTGCAAGCACAAGGTCCTGAGTACAATTCTCAATACCAGAACAACAACAACAAAAAAGAATCTTGAGAAGTAGTTCTTCTTCCTGCCATGGTTTCAGAGAGGTCAAATCATTTCTTGCAGTTTTAGGTATGGGAACCAAGAAAGGAGATGTGTGTGTGTGTGTGTGTGTGTGTGTGTGTGTGTGTGTGTGTGTGTGTGTGTGTATGTGTGTGTGTCTGTCTGTCTGTCTGTGTGTGTGTATCTATGTGTATGTGTGTGTATGTGTGTGTGTGAGAGAAAGAGACAGGGTCTCTCTTTATAGTTCAGGCTGGCTCTGAACTCACTGTGTAGCCCAGGCTAGCCTTGGACAAATGGCAATCCTCCTGCCTCTGCCTCCCGAGTACCAGGCTTATAGTTGTGACCCACCATACCTTGCAAAAAGAAGAGATTTTACCTTACTACCAGCCCTGAGTTCATAATCCAAAGCGCCTCCAAATTATACCCCTGTTGGTTTTAATCTCTAAATGATGAGAATAATCCAAGACCAAGTAAAGAGATGCAGCATGTTCTACAACCTCACGTGCCGCCTGGGTGCCACACCGCACCCCTCAAGTGAAGTACACGCACCAGTTTGAGAAACAGAAAGTCAAAAAGGTCAGTTACAACTTGCTCCATGAAGGGTTCTTCTCATATGCTTCCAGAGGACATTTTAGATGATTTCCTAAAACTGCCAGCTCCCCGAGGCTATTGACCTTACACACCCACTCTGTCTCAGTGGTTTACACCTTGCTGCAGCGACTAGACTGCCTTACTACAGAAGAGGTTCCTAGTTCAAGCCTCCCATCCCTGCTGCCTCTCTCAGAAAGCCGTTCATCTTCCCAGCGGATGGCCAAATGTATCACATTTGCTTATTTATCTAGGAAGTGATTCAGAAGTATTAACATTTAATTCCTTCTCCTATTTTTAAATCAAGAGTTTGATTTTAAAACATCAAGTTGGCCAGCTGAGCAATAACAACATGCGTGAAAGTGGAAAAATAGTATGCTATTAACAAGTAGCTTCGGGCCGGGGATTTAACTCAGTGGTTCTGGCGTCTGTCTTGCAAGCGCGAGGACCAGGGTTCGATTCCCCAGTAACCACATACAATAGTGGGCATGGAGACTCACGCCCAGCAGCAATCAGCACCACATACCACAGTGCCAGGCGTGGTGGCTCACACCTGTAATCCCAGCACTCGGGAGGCAGAGGCAGGAGGATTGCTGCGATGGGAGTTTGAGGCTGAGCTTGGGGCTAGCCTGAACCACAAAGTGAGACCCTGTCTCAAAAAAAAAAAAAAAAAAAAAAAAAAACCAAGCAGCTTCAAATTAATCTAAATTTCTAAATCTAAATTCTAAGCTCTCAGGAGTAATATTTCTGCTTTGAGCTCTCCTAATGAAAAAATAAAAGGGGAGACTTTGTTGCATTCGGCCTCAAAATTTTTTTTTTTTTGAGACAGGGTCTCGCTTTGTAGTTCAGGCTGGCCCTGAGCTCAGTCTCAAACTCCCATCGCAGCAATCCTCCTGCCCCTGCCTCCCGAGTGCTGGGATTACAGCCGTGAGCCACCACGCCCGGCACTGTGGTATGTGGTACTGATTGCTGCTGGGTTTGAGTCTCCACATCCAGTATGGTATGTGGTTACCCCTGGGTCCTTGCACTTGCAAGACAGGCACCAGAACCTCTGAGCTAAATCCCCAGCCCTGGCCATGAGATTTGCTGGATGCAGAGGTGGTATTTGTGAGGGTGAAGGAAAAAGAGATAGGTGCTAAGGGCCAGAGTAACAGAGTATATGAGTTAATGGTTTGTGGAACTTCAGGACTGACTTAACGGGGGGCAAAGACTCTTTTCTAAAACTCAGCTCAGGGTTGTTTTGTTTAATGGAAACAAGTTTGAGTTTGGCCAAAATTTGAACTTGACCAAAAAAAGGTGTGTTGATTCCCTTCAGGAGCAAGGAGGGAAGCATATTAAGGGCTACAAGAGCAATTAGAGCTGTTTACTAAACATGCACCATATGCCAAACACTGTGTTAAACTCTGCACTTTGTGTCATTTGTTTCTGTTTAATCCTCTCAACAACCCCAGGAGGGAAGTGTTGTTACTATTACCACTGTTTTGTAAGTTACGAAAATGAGGTATAGGTGGTCTCAAAACTTGCACAGCAGCCCTCCAGGACTGAGTGACAGAGTTGGGGCATTCAGGGCCAAGGGCTGCCCCCCAGTCACCTTCGGTGCTGCCATTATGGAAAGGGCCTCTGCTCCCAGAGACTGCAGCCCTGACCAGGGTTGCCTTCACAGCACTCTACAGGGCCTCTGGGTTCCTGTGTGAGTTACGCCTTCTCCAGGTATCCCCTAATGCTTCAAATATCCCGACTTGGGATCCTTTCCCATTGAGAGACCTGAGAGGTGATTTCTGGTTCTCACTCCATTTACCATGAAGTCACTGAAGGCCAGAGGTCAAAATGCAGTTACTTGTTCAAGGTCAAAATCGGGGGCAGGATTGTCCTTCTCACATTTGTCTCTGCCCGCACACACCAACACCCTCCAGCCCAGGCCTGCTGTGCACAGCTCCCTGTGTCCAGTCCCTGTTCGCTGACGCCCATCCCCCACAAAGAGCTTGCCCATGCAGCATTCCAGCCCCAACTAGCTTTTGGCAGTTGATCGTGTTATGCCGAAAAATCAAATGAGCCTCAGAACATGAGAGTAAAAAAGCCTCACACACAGAACTGTATTCATTTCCCTCATTTTTAGGAATGAAGCATAGCCCACAGAAGAGAAAGAACCTGATGAGACTCATGAACTTCATGAGTGTGCACAATTAGAGGACAGGAAGAAATTCTGAACCGATTTTGTATTAATTTTCATAGGATAGTTGAGAAAAAAAATCAAGCTTTACTGCTACCCAGTATGACACCAGCACTGGTTCCCTCAGTTTGCAGTGTGGGTAGGATTACTTCTCTCCTAAAAGATGTGACGGATCCTGAGACGATGGAGTTATACAGCTCAGTGATGGAAGTGAGCCTTCTTGTTCACTTGGTTTTAGAGAATTGTAATATGTTGGAATTTATATGCTGCAGTATCTTACTAAGGTTGTTTGTCTATTTTTTTCAAGAATCAACACTGCTAAATAATGAAATGTTTATAATACTCTGTAATGAGGTAGGAAGCAATAATGAAAACCGTTGGTGCCACACTGAGATTAGATGATTATTTTATGGGAAAATACTAAAGGATTATAGAAATTAAAATCAAGCTACTCATTTTAATAAAAATAATAAATATTCCAAATCTGGTATTTTATGAGATGATAAGTAATTGTAAACTTCCAAACATATATTTCTAACAATAATTATAAATTCACTCTTGAAGAGAAAAGTTAAATTTGTAAAATGTACTTTTAAAATACTACCTGCTTTACAAACAAATTGTTAAATTGCTATTAAAAAACATTTGGAGGGCCAGAGATTTAGTTCAGTGGTTCTGACACTTGCCTCGCAAGTGCAAGGTCCCAGGTTCAAACTCCAGTAACTGCATACAGTACCGGGTATGGAGACTCATAATCACCAGCAATCAGAACCACATACCACAGTGCCAGGTGTGGTGGCTCATGCCTGTAATCTCAGCACTTGGGAGACAGAGGCAGGAAGATTGCTGTGAGTTCAAGGCTAAGCTACAAAAGTGAGACCCTGTCTCAAAAAAAAAAAAAAACAACTTGGAAATGTTGTCTCACTGTATACTTCCTAAGTCATGTCTTATGTAAAAACTTCACTTCCTGATCTATATTTAATAATTTGGTGACTTTAACTCAGTTTTGAATGCAAGCCAACAACAAATTAACAGCTAATGAGAAATTTACTAGTTAAATTTGGTTACCCAAAATTTTTACACAGAAAGAATTTTTAAATGAGCATCACAATTTATAAAGTATGTCCAATTATATTCTCCTTCAAATTGGATCCACATTTTTCTGTGAAGTATTCTGAAAGTCATTAAAAAGCAAACACCAAAATAAATTGGATTTGGACAAGAATTCATAGATATCAACGTCTTAAACTAACTTTAAAAAATGATGAAGCACAGTTCAACCTTATTGCTCTCCCTAAAATATTAATAACATAACCATTTTACATGTTACATGAATAATAACATTTAACTGAGATTTTTAAAAACTTTTATCTTAAAATATTTTATTTCTGCTCTCATGTTTTTAAAATGTTTACTTACCGTATATTTTATAAGGTACCAAATATCTAACACTATAGAACATGATGGCAATTTTAAAATAAATCTGCACCTATGTTCGTGCTCAACAACATTTTGCCACGAGAAGAGCTAGTTCAGAAAGTTTGGCAGCTTCTAGTCTGAAGCTTCTTTTTTGGGGCTTTGGGAACACTGAGCCCAGAACAGCCGTCTTTGCCAAAGTTGGATCAGCTCGGCCTCAGGTGCCAAGTTCCTGTCATGGCCACAGGCAGATAAGAACAACTAAGCCATTTGGGTTCCCTGAGCACAGGGGAAACCCAAGGGTCACCTTCCAGCCCTATCTGTAGGGTGCAGACTCGTTGAAAAGCTTCACAGGATTTAAAATCTTATACCAAGCTGATACCTCACCATGTTAATCTTCTCCTTGAAAATCTACAAAATTTTCCTTTGGCCAAAACTTGCAGTCCATGAACCTTTCCCAATTTTCCACTTGATTTCTCTTATCAAGTAAGAAGCAAATTTTACAGTGGATATAATTACCCTTACAATCAAGTCTTCAGAGTACAGCAGATCACTGACAAATAGGTACAATTAAAATAAATAGACATATATTTATTCATATAATTTAAAATGATGTTTATAACCTATTATAAAAGAAAAAAGCATATTACAGAGTATTATAAAATATGTGTCTAGAATAGCTCTCCACAAAAAGTGTACACACACAAATGTACATGTGCATATGCTCATACACACTTCAAATTATATCTGTGAGTGATGGGATTTGGAGTGAGTTTTCTCTCATTGTTCATCTGTATTTTTTTCTATTACAGATTCATGTGGGAATAGTATGGCTATATTTTAATTGAACTAGTCTAAATAGATATTTGACTAAAGAGACACTAATAGTGTTTCACTGACAGCCATGAGAATTACCACCCCTTACTATAGGATGACAGTCCCATTTAAAAGCAGTTTTTATCCCACAAGATGTTTTACCCTAGGCAATACAGCAATATTCTCAAGGCACCATTTGTAATGTGTCCTTCCCTTGCTCAAAAGTCTTTCTAGAGCTGTTCTGTGCACTACTACAAAATAATGTTCAAAATAGTTTGTATGGCATTCACAGGGTTTATATCTGTCCTTATCACACCACCTCAGCTTCATCTCCTTCTGCTTTCCACCCACCTTATACCTGAATTCACCATACATTTCCCTCCTGCTCTTTATGCTTTTATCCCTAGCATGCCCTGTCTGTATGTTCTGCTTTATAAACTCCTGTCAGTTCTTTAAAACCCAGATCGAATGTTTGTCTGTTAAAAAATCATTACTCAAGCACTATGTTCTCTCTACCTCACAGCCTTTTCTTTCATTTTTCTTTATAGCATGCTTCCCTTAGGGAACAGCAAACCCCTCAAGAACAAGGGTCGTATTTATTCAATTCTGAATTAACAACAGCAATTCCTGGCATATAGGCAGTACTCAATAAGTTGTAGCTGCCTTAAGAAAAAGAAAAGTATCTTTAAACAAAATATAAGAATAAGTTCAATTAAGGTAGAATGCCCGAGAGATAAGGGCAGCTATGGTAAGAGGAATTTAAATGCAGTTCAACAAAACAGGCCAAAGCAGTAAAAATTAAAAATAAAAATATTTATATTTATAAGTATATAAGTATATAAATTTATAATAGGACATCTGAAAGTTTGAATGTTTTAACTTTTTAGATGATCCTGCCTTCCAGTAACAAGGCAGAAATTGAATCCTTTCCTGTAAGTTCAGAAGTCAGATGGAATAGGAGCTTTCCGTGGTCCAGAACTTGTTGAGGGCCAATCTATCCATTCCCTTCATTCAAGAAGGAATTATTATCTTTATGTAGCAGTCTGCTCCTGGCACTACATTAGACTGAAAGCTGTCAACAAGGTAAATTTGCTGTTTGCTGCTATTTTGGAACACATATTTTATGGACATAGATATTAAACAAAGAAAAAAATATATACACTAGATTCGAAAAAAACCTATTCAGACAATTAGAATAAGATGACATGATAGGTTAAAAAGTTGTTACTTTAGCTTAAAAGGTAAGAAAAAGCTTCTCTAACCAGGAAATAGTTAAGATGCGGCCTGGAGACAAGAAATTTCCAGCCAAACCAAGAACATTTCAGGTTGATAAGATGTCCTTAAGGGGACAATTAGCTTGGTATATTCAAGGAAAAGAAGCAAAAAGTAGAAATGCTGCACAGTAAATGAAGAAAATAAGAAGAAGGTAAAATGGAGCCATAATACTTCATCAACCTAGTTTAGAAAATTTTTATTCCTTCCAATTGTAATGAGATAATCTATCAAGAACTTCCCAGGCAGAATCTACTAATGGATGAAGTGTTTTGATCCTCCTCTAGATTAACCTTCAATCTTAATCCTTGGGAGTAACTAACTTTATGAGTTCTCTGATTATTATCTTGATACCTAAAACCAGACTGCCTAAAACAGTTTACCAAAGAAAGCCATACAGAAAATGAAGTGAGAAGGATACAGAAGGATGAGAGAGTAGATAATTTATAATTCCCCTGAGAGACAACATAAAATACATTGCAACTGGAAAGTTGTTGAGAATCAAACCACTGAAATGAATATATGCGTCATGTAAAGGACCTTGGCTCATACTTATTACTAGCTCTCTGGTACCCATAATGCTACCTGACATAAATTTGCACTCAATTTTCACCTAATGAATAAACAGGTGAAAAAATGAAAAGAAGATGAGATATGGTGGCCACACAAATACTGTACGCCGCACAGATCTCTAACCATAGGGCACATAGTCCATCAAATGCTGCTGGCAAAATCAGCCAAGTTTTTTTTTCATCTTGAAACAATTTCTCATCTAGTCCTTTGAATTGCAATTGGTTTATAAGATAACTAGTGACCCTGAATTATAAAATGTTTGTACATACTTGAAGATATACAAATTTCTCATATCCTCAATCAAAATTTACTTTATCAAAATCCATGCCAATAAATTAAGGGAAGCAATAAATATTACCCTCACTCCATAAGTGAAACACAGACATGAAAGGATGCAATTTAACTTCTTAGTTATATATGGAAGGCAGCATACCCAGACCTACATCTTTGGACTTGGGGCACAAGGTTCTTTTTCCCTATCATGCTATGTGTCCCACCAGGGTTCATGGAGTAAACACATATATTTTGTTTCCCTATGATCCACTCAGCTCTATTTTCTTAGCAACACTCCAGCTATATTTTCAGATTTTATACTAACTATGTAATAATCCCCAAAGATAAACAACCAAACAGAGGCCATTCAAAGTACCAAATTTTTCATGAGAGACACACAACCCAAGCAGATGTACTAAGAACCACCTAAAATCCTTGATGGATCCGTTAGGGAAATGATGCTTTCATTGGAGTTCTTAAGCTGATACACTTTAAGCCATAATATCTCCATGAGGAGAATCCCTGCAATTCCATGGAAATCTGGATTGAGAGATGAAACGACATGAACATCCAGTGAATTCATTTGAGCACTGGAATTTAGTTAAGTCTGATATTGTATTCTAGACTTTGTCATTGTAGGAAATAATAAATTTCTCTCTAAAAATTTAGAAGGCCTGAGCTGTGTTTCAGTTTATTGTCAGAAGCTTAACAGAATGAATCGACATTATATAAACAGTGATAGCTCAAAAATATCTTAGAAAAGAAAAAATAACCACAATAAATAATTTTTATGATGTAGATCTAGACTGTCATGTAGCTTCATGCAAACTAATGGTCTTACCGTTCATTTTTATTTCACCTTTCTACCAGTGAACAGAGAACAGAAATCAAGAAATTACAAAAGCATTTTTCTTTGAACTTCAAAAAGTTAGTTGGATAATTCTTCCTAGACATATTAATATTGCTGTGGAAAGAATAAAACACAGTGCCTCTAATTCCATAAGCTTTAGGTTTGGGGAGATGATGAATAGAGGCATAGTCAGTCACTAAACTAAACAGACAAAAAGAAAAAGCCATCTCAGAGGAAAAAGGTTTTCAAAAGAAAAAGGCAAGACTCCTAATCAATACTGGGAAAGGTTAGACTTTACAGCTAAAGTTTCACACCAGTATGTACACTCTATTCCCCCTTCCTCATTTTTCTCATAGTGTGCATCATCCTTCATGTAGCATATTTATTTATCATCTATCTCCTCTATCATAAAGGTGGGCTACATGTGCGCAGTAGTTGTGCCTATTTCTTTATTGCTCTATCCCTAACTTCTGAAGGATACTAGCACATAATGAGGATTAGTAAATGATGGTTGAACATTAGTTAAAAATTATTTAAAGGAAAGAGTGTAAGGATAAATAATGAGGGGAAAATGAATGTGGTAATAATAAAGAAAAAAGAAAACAAAGATTGTGTATATAGGGGACAGGGGGTTGCAGGGTGGGGGGAAAGGGAAAAAATGAGAATCAAGTCATGTCATATTCTGGTACAAACTCTTAATGTTGAATCTGATTATCATGTGTATTCATAAAGTACCAATAAAGATAATTCAAAATATAAAAAAAAAGTATTTGAATTTCTGTAACTCCTGTCCAAAAGCATATATTATAAGAACATTTAAATGTTATAATAACGATGGTTATATTCAGCTCTTTAGAGTTCTACATTCAAACAAAAAGCAGAAATGTGTGCTATAAGCCTTCTATCCATTTACCACATAAATTGGGACCATGATAGGTTGAACCATGAATCACAGCAGCATGGATATGGCAGCTAAAATTTTAGCAGTAGAAAAAAATAGGTTGCAAAACTGTGGTGATGTAATATATTCACCACTAGCTTTATGTGGACAACTGCACGTTTGAAATGTGGCAAGTCTGAACTGGGATATGTCATACATATAAGACAGATCCACCTAACTTCAAAGTCTTAGAATGATAAAAGTATGCTAATTATCCTAATAATTTACTATGATTACAGGTTGAAATAATTATTCATACATTGGATAAAAGAAAATAGATTTTAAATTTCATTTCTCCTATTTCTTTTTCCTTTCTTTAATATGGCTTCCAGAAAATTTAAAATATGTAGGGGTAGTTTGCAGCACACATCTTACTCCTGTCTGGGTGGATCACTATAGAGTACTAGCTTTGTAAACCCGAGCCTGGAGAACTGGATGAGAGACACAAAGCGCCTTTCTGGCCGCTGGATTGATCATTTCAGAAAGCCTCAAGAGCCTATATTATAATAAAAATTTTCTTTAAGCTATATTTTGCTCCTTGGGCCTACTGTTTAAAAGTTTCTATGAGATGATGCATTGTTTTATGCCAAGGATTTCCAGTGGTAGAAGTCCTGATAAAGTAAACGGTACAGAAGACAACCACAAAGTACCCTGTGTACATCAAACTTCTGATTCATTCATTTTGATGTCAGAGACAGTTTGATGTCTCCCTATTAAAAAAAAGAAAAAGAAAACTTCACATTCAGTCAACAGTACTAGAAAATTGGCTTCTTTCAATTCCTGCACCCGTATTACACACAGTTCATAATGTTCTCTCTTCTTGGGATTTCCATTTAACTTTTAATCTATTTCATGTGATCATATTAACAGAAAGCCTTGAATGCCGCTTAACTACTTTTGGTGTCTATTTATTTCATTTCTCATCACTCACAGTGGGATTAAACAAGGGTTCACATTGCCCTTCTCTCTAACCTAGTGACAGTCTTAGAAACAGGGCTTCCATCCATCAACTGGAGACTGAGAAAGCTGTGGTTTTTCTACAGAATGGAATGTTACTCTGCCATAAAAAATGATGTTTGAATCATTTATACTTAAACGGACACAGCTTGAGGTCATCCTCATAAGTGAAATAAATAGGTCATAGATAGGTAAATATTGCATCTTTTCTCTGGTATGAGAAAATAAAGATGTAAATGAGTTCTAAAATTGTATATTATATATTGTGAAATAGAAAATACTCAAAGTGAAATAGGGTAAAGGGGGAAAAATAATTAGATTACAACAAAAAAGAAAGGAAACAAAGTTTATACATATAAGGGGTGGGAGTGGTAGAGTGGGTAGGGCTATGGGAAAAAAATGAGAATTAAGTGGTGTCATCTACTGGTACAAATTCTCATTGCTGAGTGCAATCATGATGTATATATGTAATGTACCAATAAAGATTTCAATTTAAAAAAAAAAAGAAAAGAAACAGGGCTTCCAGTTCCTTGCTTTGGCCTGGTTCTCAAAAGACAGTAAGTAGTCAGAATAAAAGAATGATACCAATAGAGACCCAGGAACAGTATCATGCACAACTGATACCTCAAAGTGGAAAAATACTCAGAGGAACTGTGTGATTTCCTACAACTCAAAGAGTAGATGTCACTCAGTATCTCTTTAAAGATTTCCCACAACAGGGAATAATTTCCTACTGGGTAGCCCTGATTATAAAAGGATGCAGATATAAGGACATCAGACAGTGTGGTCCTTTGACTAGTCACTTCCCGATCAATTGGGATTTATTAAAACGCAAAACATTAGATCTTATCTCATAACCACCCCTCCAATAAGAATACCTTTGAGTGGGACCAGAAATCTGCATTTACACAAGTTTTCTGTTTACACATCCTAGAGTTTTACAACCAGAGGGAAATGAGAGCAAGTGTGTGGGACCAAATACACAGGGAGAAGACAGAGGAAGAACAGACAGGAAGGGAGGCCTGAGCCTTCGTAAAAGATACTACTGCCATGACAGATGAGCAAGACTTTCATCTACCTCACTACTGCCCCACTTCAAACATTTTTCTTCAGAAAACCTCGCAGAGCACTCATGGGACGTTGTCTCCCAGTGTGTCTTGACCACAGAAGCTGAAACATCAAGCCAATGTTTATAGAAAAAAAATAAGGGCAGGCTATGTTTACAGAGAAGGAGGTATAGATTCTTATAAAGAGAAGGCGGAAAATAATAGAGGAATGAAGACCAAAACTCATAACCTCAGGAACAAAGATTCTTGGAAACAGCAGTTATTTTGGCTACTTCCTTGTTATTTAGCCAAAATACCCAATAGTTAAAGGAAGAAAAGTTTTTCTTGGCTCAGAGTTTGTGAGGGTTTCAGTGCACAATGAGTTGGCTTCAAGGCAGGGTGGCATGGCAGAAGGGTGCTGCAGAGGAAAGCAGTCCATGGCCTGGCAGGAGGAAAGCTGTGAGCCTTTCTTCTTTCCCTTTTGATTTCATCCAGGCTGTAAGACTACTGGTTGGTGCCACCCACATTCAGAATGGGTCTTCCTTCTTCATTAAATTCATCACCTACACTCAAAACTATGCTAAACCAATCAGTACACTAATGTAGTTTCACACACTCATGACTCACTCACTCCCAAAGCCCCTCCTACTTGCACATGAGGCTTTGGGTGGACATCTAGATAAAAACTTTAACAAAATCAAGCTTAAACTCATATATACATGAATACAAAGATAGATAAGAAAAAAATAAAAATAAATAAACTCTAGAAGAGAATGGACACACACTGTAAAAGAAAAATATGTCCACCTTACTTCAAAGAAATCAGTTCATGCTTTGAGAACTAGAGAGGGAATAGCAGCTGTGGCTAAGATTTTGGAGTCAAGAGCAGTTTAGTTTTGGAGGCACTGGTGTTTCTGTGGACAGCTGCACTTGAAACTCTGCAGAGAAAGCAGCAATACTTCCTGCCAAAATCATCCTTCTCTAAATGCAACTCTGGCAATTACGGAGACTGATAACTCCTCATGTCCACAGTGTACAAGCCCAGAGGCCCAAGGGGCCTGATAGTATAGTTTTAGTCTATATTCAAATGCTTGAGACCTAGTAGACACAGAGGTTGAATTCCAGTCCAAAACCTAGTAGGCTCCAGACTCAGGAAGAATTAATATTTCAATACAAGCCAAATGACAGGAAAAAACCTTTGTTCCATCTCAAGGCAGTCAGACAAGAAGAGCTCTCTCTTACTCACCAAAAATTAGCCTTTGTTCTGTTTAAGTCTTCAACTCATAACTCACTGAAAATACACTCTGGCCCAAATACACTACTGAAGACAATCTGCTCTATTCAGTCTACGTATGTAAGTGCTAAGTTCTGTGAGCAATACCTTGACAGACACACTCAGAATAATATTTGACCATGCATCTGGACAACACTTAGTCAAAATGAAACAGAATTAACCAGCACAGAGACTCTCTCTGCCTGTTTCAAGTATACCTCACACAGACCTTACTGCATCTCTAGCTACAAACTTCCAAGCTGAGTTCTGATAAACTACACTCATCAACACCTGCTTGACAGAAGTTACTTTTTATGTAGATTCAGAACAAAAGTTAAACAAGGGAATCTGAAGAGCTCATTCATGGAAACCACACTTCAATTTAAATAATAAGTAAAATGACACCCAGGCTGTTGCAGCCTATAGTGAGACCTAGACTTTCTACAGCTAGTACAGCAGCTGCAACACACATCCAGATGCCTAGCTGGAGAGTGCAGAGCCACAGGCTGAAGGAAGAGTATGTCCAGAGTCAGGGAGGGTACCATCAAATCCTCCTTGATTGCAAGACTCAGCATACAGCTGGACCGATGATAAATGTCACTGTAGTGAAAGGATACAAGTCATCGGAAGAAAAAAGAACAGAGAAAAGGCAGGCACTTCAGAGAGGGAGTGTAAGAGTGAAAGTCACAAGAGGTCATAAGAGTAAGTGGACTTCCTCCTGCCACAACAAAATGCAAAGATATGTTGCCCCAGCATAGCAGTCTGTGGAGTGTCAGAGCGGGAGCATCTACTTCAGCAGTCACTCAAGGAAAATGATAGAACTTACTAATCCTCAAAAAAATATGTATACAGGGCTGGAATGTGTGAACAGAGATCACAGACGTCACTGAGCACCTCACTACACCCAGAGGTCCTACCCATATCAGTGCCCAGGAGAACCACAAAACTCAGAGTCCTCATATGGGCTATCTGCTGTGGGCGGAGAGTCAAATTTCACTGTTGAGGTGAAGGGCAAGAGTGGCAGGGTCACAGCAAAGAGAAAGAACACAACGACTGAAGACTTGCAACTGAATGAACAAAAATTCAGGATGCTGCTAGTTAATAATTGCACATAAGTTCTAATGATACTAATGGAGAATGTGGTGTCACTAATGTTTCTTCGGTTGCAATATAATGTATTTTCATCACTTAGAAAGAAAAATTATAAACTCTTCTGTGATTCAAGAAGCATGTGCAGAAATATTCTCACTTTATGTGGTCATACAGCCACAACTACAAATAGGTATCATATGTTTGAAGAAAAGAGTCTAATTCAACAAGGTACAAGGACACTGTCAAAAAGAGATGGAGAAGGGGAGTGACCCTTGGTGGCAGATAATTATTGTTGCCTAAGGATTGAGCTTGTGTGCATTTAAAAATGATTGATTTTATTTTTTAAAAGTGGCTGCCAAAAAGTTCCTAGTATCATCTGAGAATAACTTTAAGGACAAAGGGAAAATGCAAATTTAAAAATGTGCTGGATGGCTTGGCAGTTCTCCATCACAGACTGAAAAGCTTTGCTGTGCACAAGCCTCAGCAGTCTTTGCACCTGATCTAAGGGGCCATTCCCTTTAAACATGTAAGTAGCTTTTACAATTATAAAAATCCTTCAGATACTAACCCCAGGGGAAGAGTGAAACTAGAAGAGGAGCTTGCTAGGAAAGGCTTTGAGCCTGGAGAAGACATAAACAATGTCTTCTAAAGGGCATCTTCCTCTCTTTCTGATTCTATTATACTGATAACCATCTATTGGTAACTTGCTTTTTAATAGACTAACAAATTGACTGTCTGAAGGCCCGTCTGTGAGGCCCATTTTTGTTTGGGTTTGACAAGAGCTAAGGCATGGTGAAGAAAAGATAAAATTTCTACCTTAGTCTATGAATGATAAAGATGTCTGTCAGAAAAGTAATCATGCAGTAGACAGCATTCTGTCCCGCATTCAAGGGAAAGATGCTATTAGAGCTTTTATCATTGGAGGCATCTTGTATCTTCCTCCATCTTTCTTATCACTAACAAGCAGTAGAAATTACTGTGTTGTGGTATTTACCTTGAGGGGAAATCTTTTTACACTTAAATATACATGATGATTCTATCTTTCACAAATCTGAATACAAAAACAGGAAAAAAAAAAAGTAGACTATTCCTGCAGAATAACATGGGAGGCTGGGTGCAGAGACATTGATCAAGTTCTCTTTATCCTTCAGATAGGCTGGATGATAATGGTTTTCCCCATAACTCTCCTGGCCCCTGCACTGCATTATTCATCCTCCCAGCTGCCTATAATTTCTCCCTTTCATCTGATATGAATTACATTAAAGGCAAAATAGAATATACCTAGAACACTCTCACATTTTAGAATGATAGTGGCTATAAACCTATTAGACTTCTTGTGGAAACATTTCCGGGTCAGAGTTAGAACACAATCTGGGTTAGTGTACTACCTATAAAATTGTATTCCCCCAGACCCATTGGTTCTATAAAGGTACTCTGAGGGAGTGAAGGAAAAATAGTATCATGGTAGAGCTGGCCACTACCTTTATTTGACCAAAGCCATGACAGCCTTAACTGCATACATGAGTATATATACGTAAATGAAGGTATATATGTGTGTATGGGTGCATGCATGTGATTACAGGTATTCCTTATATGATTTTTTAAATTTTTATTAGTACATTCCTCCAGCATGATTTTTTTTAAGTATTTTTTTTTTTTGCAGCGAATAATCTGAAAATATATGAACACTACTGGAGACGATGAAATAACAGATCAGGAAAAGAAGATTAATTTTTTGCGAGGTCTCAGGCAAGTAACTTCCTAAAACTTTTACCCTGATCAGCTGAAGTAAAAAGGTAGCCATCCTGATGTCCAAAGTTCCATCTGACTCAGGAAGTTTATGATGATGGATAAAAGGGGTAGTCAGACTGAAGGAGTAACTATCATGAGTGAAGAGAACTCTTGGAAATCAGAGGCTATCATTACCTTCAGAAAGGTGAACTGCTTTTTCCTTTATGTATCAAATATACACTTGGCAAAGTGCCACTCCAAGTCATGTCTGAGTCCCCAGACACATTCGCAGACATCTTTGAGGATAGAGTAAACAGTAGTCCAAACCCTACATTTAAAGTAATGGTTTTTTCTTCCCTGGAGACTCTATACCTCCCTGTCTCACCACTCCCTTACACTCACCTTGTTGTCCCTGCACTTGTCTGCCTCCAAGCATGGAAATCCAACATCATCATGGAATATATCAGAGGGACCATAAGCTGAGATGTAAGACTGCTGACAGACAATTCCCTGGAAATCATTCACCTATCAGGAAATAATGAATGAAATCCAAGTATCTTCAGCTCATTTAGCCACACTTTCTAGAAGTTCTTCTTGAACTCTTCAAGTATTAGGTATTACTGTGACAATTGATTGTGGGAAGCCAAATTTACAGAGGTGAGTAAATCATGGTCTCTATTTCAAAGACCTCCTTCGTCTATGGGTACCAAGTACCCACTATAATAACTTGTGACAAGCGCAGGCAGAAATATCTTTGGCATTATTCTCTTACTTAGCATCTACACATGGCTGAACATGGATTTAGTAAAGGTTTAGAGAATACATAAATGAACCTATGGAAATGCAGAAAGAAAAACAACCAGGTTTGACTGGGTTATATGTCAAAGAGAAAATAATTTATACCACTAATTCATGGAAAAATTTGTGATAAGGTGTGAAATGCTTGAAGAGGCTTGTTGCTATTGGTCTTAGGACTACATTGATCTTGCCCAGGATGTAGAAAACAGTCTGTCAAAGGAATAAATCTCTGATTTTAAAATTCTAAACACAACCAAGGTTTATGAAAGTTAGTTGTTTGGTTTTTCAGTAAAAAGGAAAACACTGAAAAGTTAGCCTCAGATCTAATTATTGCCCCCTCTTTTTCACTCGTCACACTCCAACCTCCCAGGAACATACACCAAGGTAATAAATAATTCACAGCGCAACGTCCCAAACAGTATCAAGGAATATCAAAACTCTAGAACATCAAAAGTACAACTAATGTATTCCTATTTATTGAAATCTTCCACCCCACTTACAATTAATGGTATTAGAATTTAGGTTGCCAGATAAAATACTGGACACACTGTTAAATTATAATTAAGATAGATAATAAATAATTTTTCAGTAGAGTATGTTCTTAACATTGCATTGGATGTATGTAACCCTAGGCAGCAGTTTTATCTGGCAATCCTAGTTGGAGTTTAACAGAGTAGATCTGCATCCTTAATAAAATAACCACTAATTCAAAACCTCATGCATTAAACTTTCCCACACAGAATATTTCCTAATGGGAATCCTGTAAACATGTGCCCTCTTCTGGATAGTCTTGTAAAATCCTTGGCCAAAATGAGTCCAGATAGGTTATTCTAAGGGATGACACACTGTACAGGATGGCTGATAAAGACAGCGTTTTTCACCCAGACCAAAGCCATACTGCTCATAGTCACCGTAGACATCTTCATGAGATCACATCTCTAACCACCAGCCCACCAGCCTCATAATCTACCATCAAGCAACATGACCCTGCCTCCCAGTCACTGCTGCTGGCCCCTTTCTGTTAGGAATTTGCAAGTAGGACTGGGAGATTCTAACTTGGTCCAAGGTAGTCTTTCAATGGAGCAATGCACATTCAAGAGATATGGTGTGACTACATTTCAGCATCTGTGTCCCTCAAACAAACAAATGAACAATAACTTATTTTCTATTAAAAAATAATAAAGCAGAAAGGGAAAGATTTACACAGACTAAAATGTCTTGTTTTCAGTCTAGAATTTTCCTACAGCCCAGCTGCATTTCTGCCTAGTTTCCAATAAACCAAGCTATATCCTTTTAAGCTCTCCTTTTACTTGATCTAAGTCAACTTCTCTTATTTAACAGTTACAATCCTATTACTACAAATAATTCAGTTTTTTAGCCTGCTTCTCTCCACAAGAAATTTCCGGCACTCATAAATAAAGGATAAACATTCAATGGACAGAGGACTCTTTCATTAGTGTATAGTTACCAGTGCAGCACAGCAGACAAACTACTCATCCTTTCATATTAATGCAGTCTAGTCATTTAAAATATACAAATAAAGCACCAGCTCTGTTTAAGTCTATGTTTGGTGCTTTGGCAAGCAGCCAGTGAGATGACCAAAGATGCCTGCCCTTCTGGAGCTGTCAATGCATATACAGACTTATGTAAACATATACACTCACACACACACACACACACACACACACACACACACACACAGAGTATCAATTATCAAGATACAGATGATGTTAACTCTGCTGGGCAGCTTTCCATCACTGTAACTAAAATCCTTACACAAGCAGCTCAAAGGAAAAAAGGTTTGTTCGGCTCAGAGTATCAGAGGTTGCAGTTCACGGCCACCTGGCTCCACCACTTTAGGCCTGGGGTGGGGAGGAATCAGCACAGTGAAAGTACTTCGCAGAAGAAAGGCGCTCACCACATGGCAGCCTGAAAGCAGAGAAAAACGGAAAGAGCCAGAAGACAGGTGTCCTTCACAGGCACAACCCAGCCATCTACTTCCTTCAACTGGGCTCCATCCCCTACTAAATCCAACACTAGATCTATCCATCGGTGAGGTCAGTGCCCTCGTGGTCCAATCACCTGCTACTGGTCCACCCTGCAAATGAGACTTTTTGTATCTTTTACATCTAAGCCGTAACTATGGGAAAATAGAGAAGAAAGTTCAAAGATAAGGTATATTTCAAATGAAGAAACTGAAAGAATTGTTGGCCCATTAAACAGAGAAAGTAAAGATGGCCTTCATGTTCATTGTTCAGGACAAGGTAGGCACTACCCCAAAACACTAGAATCAGGAGAACTAAAATTAATCTGCTATCATTCTCCATGCTCAACTGATCACCTATCGTCTGTCCAGAGGTGGTATGCAGAAAATGATTTGGTCATGCAGGCTTCATCCATGGGTGGATCTACTGGTGAGTTCATGAGGAAATAGGACCAACATGAAAAAAAGAAGTCACTAGGCCAGGCTTTTGAAAGTCTGAATCTTTTTTCTGGCTTTTTCCCTTTTTCTCTGTTTCCTTTTCTCTAAATTATCATCCTTCCTCCTAATTTCAGTGAATTCTTGTTCATTTCGCATTTTAAAAAGGTAACTCAGAAACTGTTCTTCAGATCTCCTAAGCAGGAAATCAAAGAAAATAAAAGGCTTCTTTGGAAGCTCCAACTCCCAACTCCATTGGAGTTGACTGTTCTTTTTTAAAGAATACATACAAAAACCATATATAAATATTAAAATCCCAGTATAAACATCCCAGGGGAAATTAGACCATAAACAGACAAGAAAGTACAAAATGGGTAATGTTAAGTTAAAAACCTGTTTATCTCTCCAATAATCAAATAAATGTAAACCAAAATAAGAAACATATTTTTCACCTATCAGATTGATGAGACTATAAAACAACAAGAACACCCATCATTGTTAACATAGTAAGGAAGCAGTCTGTGGGACAAAAGTGAGGAGTCTTAACACTTTGGTGATTCATACCAAAACATCAAAATTCATTTATCCTAAGTCTCAAAAGTTTAACTTTTGGGGTTTTCTTTAGGAAATAGGACATCATTGGTATAGAGTCACAGCTACAGTATATTCACTACTGATATGTTTACAATGGAAAAGCTTCAATATCTCACCTAATAATGGGAGCTATCAAATAAATGAAATCTATCTATAAAATGACATACTGTCCTGATAAAAATAAAAATAATGAGGGCTGGGGAGTTAGTTCCCGGACCTGTCTTGCAAGCACAAGGGCCCGGGTTCGATTCCCCAGTAACCGCATACAATACTGGGCATGAAGACTCATCCCAGCAGCAACCAGTACCACATACCACAGTGCTGGGCATGGGGCTCAAGCCTGTAATCCAAGCATTTGGGAGGCAGAGGCAGGAGGACTGCTGTGATGTGAGTTGGAGGGTGAGCTCAGGGCCAGCCTGAACTACAAAGTGAGACCCTGTCTCAAAAGTAATAATAATAATAATAATAATAATAACGATGATGATTAGAAAATATCTTGAAAGTAAAATTCACCACAATATCAATGGTGGTTAAATTTTTTTTTTCAGTACCAGGAATCAAACTCATCACCTAGCACTTACAAAGCAGACACAGGGCCATTGAACTAAAAAATCCCCAGCCCAACAGTGGTTAATTCTAGATAACTGGATTATGCCTAATACATATCATCCCTTCTAAAATGTATCTTCATTTTTTTATTTTTGCAAAGAAAAATTTTATAATCACAAAAAAGCTGTTAAATTATGTAAAAACACAAAAATAATAAAAAACTATAACATAAATAATTGGCCAGAAGATATTAATGAGCACCTCATAGAATTTTAAATCACATACAAATATATAGAAAAATATTCAGCTTTACAAGTAATTATATTCATGAAAACTAAAATATTCATATCTTTCAATTTAGTAAAGATACTTCTTTTGAACTGAAATACACAGTGAAGATAACAAGTAGTTAAGCAAAACATGATCAGACATTTAATAAACATGGAAAATGATACCACCTTTTTGGAAAGCAATTTTGCAATATTTTTCAAAACTGCTTAATTCTTCAATTTATTCACACATTTTTAAAGCAAACAAATCTAAACACAGACATGCAGACACAGAAATCACATTTATTATAAAAAGAAATTTTCAAGTAAAATAAATATGTATTAATCAGGGAATGATTTAGTATATAGAGAATAACTAAGATGGTACACATAATATTAACAAAATTCATGTAATTAAAAGCACTTTTAAAAATATGTTAAACTGAATATGTTTTATATTTTTATAGATTATGCATGTACATATAAAAAGTAAGTACAAAGCAAATAAGAAATATAACAAATTCATAAAAATATCTGAGCTTTAGGAATAACAGCAATATTTTTCTTCATGTACTTTTTTCTATTTTCTTAATGTAAACCATGAGAAGAGGTTATTGTTATAGCTGAATTTTTCCACCAATCTTCTCCTGCCACCAGCAAAGCACAGCACTTGCTGTTCACTGTGGTGTACTGTCTAGAACTCCTCTAACAACCCACCGCCTGGGCTGTCACGGCCAAACGCTTAAATGGCACTATCTCCACAGACCCAACAGCCACCCCATCCTGATCAAATCTCACTTCTCACTCCTTTCCTCAATGCTTATTCCTAACTAGTCACTCCCACTCTTGCAAATTAGGTATAGCAGTTTCCTGGCCCCAATTGCCCCTGCCTCTCCAAGGACTATCACTTGTTATGAGGCCCAGGCGAATGTCATTCATTCTAAAAGCCGCTGGGGCTTTCTGGCCATCCAGATACCTGTCCTTGAATCAGTCTATGCTACTTAATCCCTGGCTTTGACTCTTATCTCACTGTCATGTCCTAGGCAATTGGGACAGCATTTGTAGGGTGAATTGACTATTGGCAAAACAAGATTCCACACACTGACTAAAAATTTCTGCATACTTCCTAAAATAAACTAGATATAAGCCAGAACCAAGAGGTTGTACAGGAGGAAATCCAAGGTAGCATCTCTCATAGGTACCCCAAGTCCCCTAGTTAGGAGACCTTCAGCTACCCTTGAGCTTTTCCAGGGAAGTTACGATCTTCCCTGATCTAAGGAAGCATCAATTTAGCTATAATGGATTCATTTTGTATTAAATTTTCTTATGCATATAATGCCCCAGGTGAGAGAATATTTGTAAACATTAGACTCTTGGGATACTTAAAATAATCTTGACATCACTGACATTGTGTTTTCTCCAGAGGGAGAAAAGCAGTGTCCGTGGCCAGGAGTTCTGGAGGAGCTTACCTCTTTCAAACACCAGCCTGACAAGGATTTGTCTTCAGTAGGGTTTCTCCCTTACTGAGACTCAATGACTTCACCATTACTACCTTATCACACTAGGCACCACCAGTTCTGAGCACTGGAGTTGGGCCAGGAATGTGACACACACTAGGAAACCCTCCAATACCCTCCTGCTGAGGTCTCTAGCTATCAGAAAAGTAACTTACTCAAGGTGGCATGCCTCAAAAGTAGCATGGCTAGTTATTCAACCTGTGACTTTAAAGCTGGTACTATTTCTACCTCCCCAGGCACTTTCTGCTAAACCCTTCAAGCTCACTCTAACCTGTTAATGACTGTCTCAATCAAATGAAATCCTTCTTGATGGCTCACCTAATTCTTGCATGCCCCACCTTCCGGCCCTTTTCCTCCCCTTCTCTTCTTGAGGGAATTATATCCCTAGACTTTTGAAATCCCTCTGCCAGAGCTGTTAAATCACTCTTTGGCCATCATTTCAAAATGAATCATTCTAGATCTTCCCAGGCCTGCAATTTTTTTTTTTTTTTTCTTTTTGGAGCGGTTTGTTCCTCCCACACTCTTTCCCAACTACTCCTTTTTCTCTGTGGCTTTCTGTCATGCATTTTTCATTTTGAAAGGTACATAAGAATTTCCAAGGTTGTTTGGAGTTTTTGTTTTTATTTTATTTGAGTGGGTTAGGAGAGCTGTGAACTCAGGGAGGGGCTGTAACTCTCCATCTGTCCAGATGCAATGCCTTGTTTCTGAGGAAAGACAGATTCGAAGAAAGCTCAGAGGGCTAGGGTTAGAGAAATAACTTAAAGAGCCAAAATAGATGAGTTGAAATGAAGACAAGTCAGAAACATTGGATTAAATATCCCTGGAGCTTTCAGTTTTACCAGGAAATGTCCTGGATAAACTACATTCAGATCTGATTTAGCAAATGTAAGCTTTTTCTTTTCAAAAAAAAAAAAGCGTAAGAAATTGAGTATACGCTCAGCCCTTTCACTAAAAAATAAAATTAAGCACTACGAAAGATAACCTCCATACCAGAGTAGGCTGAAGCTGAGTGCTGAGTCCCTACCACCACCTCCTCCCAACCACTATATTCTGGCAAAGAACATTCCAGAAAAATGTAGAAGTAAAAACACCAGGTTCAAAATCAAGGACCTAGTCCCAGCCTTGGCTGTTCAACTAAATTGCATGACACTGGCAAATCCTTTCAATTTCATAAGCCTCAATTTTTGCAAATTTATTATTTTTCTTTTTGAAGAATTGGGTAACAAATGCAAGCCTCGCACATATTAGACTAGCGCTCTACTACTGAACTCCACCCTCAAGCCAGTTTCCCCACATTTAAATCAAAAGACTGCAGACTATGTGATCTCAAATATGAAGGATTCATATGTCATAACTCTCAAAAGCATATCAGGTTACAAAACAGCTTCCACCAATCACTGATACTACAAGATGCTGAGTAAAAAACTAGGTCAATAATGCTATGAACTGATAATCTAGTTCAATATGGGTCTGAAAACTTGGTTTACTCTTTAGCTTCATGTATGATCTCTTAGAATCAACAAATTTGATACTGTCCCTGCCTGGGGCCAGTTCAGGTCCTCCTTAAATTAGTTCACTTATCCTAAGAATGTCATGTGCTTATATACTGTATTCTTTAAAGTATAAATTTCTAAAACACAAACTAAATCTCATCATCTTCTATACAAATCTCTTTTGAGGTGGAAATGTTGCTGCCTGTCATTTTAAAGGCTTATGCTCAGTTTCATCAGTTTGTATGTCTTAGACTTCCCAGGCTTTAAAGTAGTGAGAAATAAATTTCTTGAACAATATATTCTTGAATGATCAATGGATCATAGAATAAATCAGTGAAGAAGCTTAAAAATTCCTAGAATTAGGTCAGGGATTTAGCTTAGTGGTTCCGGCACTTGTCTTGCAAGCACAAGGACCCAGGTTCCATCCTGGGTAACAACATACAACAATGCCAGGCATGGAGACTCATGCCCACCAGCAATCAGAACCACATACCACAGTGCCAGGTGTGGTGGCTCATGCCTGTAATTCCAGCATTTGGGAGGCAGAAGCAGGAGGATTGCTGCAAGTTCAAGGCTGAGCTCAGGGCCAGCCTGAACTAAAAAGTGGGACCCTGTCTCAAAAAAAGAGTGAAAATCCCTAGAACTAAACAATAATGAAAATATATCAGAATCAGTAGGATACAGTAAAAGAGTTCTATATCTGTGAGCACACTCATTAGAGAGATAAAAGAATTTTAATAAATAACCTAGTGTTGTAACCCACAATTCTACAAAAATAAGACCAATGAAGGGCCAAAACTAGCAGAAGGAAAGAAATTACAAAAATCAGAGCAAAAATTAATGAAGTTGAGAAAAAAGCCCAATACAAAGAATTTGTGAATTAAAGAGTTGGTTTTATGAGAATATAAGCAAGATTGAAAACCCCTGGCCAAATTTATCAAAATAGAGGAGGCCCATTTTGATAAAACTGAAATGGAAAAGACAAAATTACAGCAAACACTACTGAAATCTAAAAGACTGAAAGAAATTATTTTGAATTGTTATATTCTAATAAATCAGAGAATCAGAAAGAAATAGATAAATTCCTAGACATGTATGATCTACCAAAATTGAACTAAGAAGATACAAAAGTTCTGAACAGATGAATAACAAGCAATGAAATGAGTGAAGTAATAAAAACTCTTACAAACAAAGAAAATCCCACAGCCTAGTGGATCTACTGCTGAATTTTACTAGAATTTAAGAATTAACACCAGTACTCCTCAAACTTTTCCACAAAACTGAAAGAGAAGGAACATACCCATGCTCTTTTCATGAAGCCAGCATTACCCTGATAACAGAACCAAGGAAACCTAAACCAAAAAAGAAAAATACAGGGCCAAGGAGTTAGCTCAGTGGGTCCGGTGCCTGTCTTGCAAGTGCAAGGGCCTGGGTTCGATTCCCCAATAACCACATAAAATACTGGGTGTGGAGATTCATACCCAGCAGCCATCAGCACCACATACCACAATGCCGGGCATGGTGGCTCACGCCTGTCATCCCAGCACGCGGGAGGCAGAGGCAAGACAATTGCTGTGAAGTGAGTTTGAGGCTGAGCTCAGGGCCAGCCTGAACTACAAAGTGAGATCCTGTCTCAAAAAAAAGAAAAAGAAAAAGAAAAATATAGACCAATATCTTGATGAATATAGTTGCAAAATCTGGAATATTTGCAAACAGAATTCAATGAATCATTAAAAAGATAATACATCATGACCAAATCAGCTTCATTCTGGCAAGAAAGGTATACCTACCTAAGTCCATAAATATAATATACCACATAAATAGAATCAAGGATAAAAATTACATGATCATGACCAAAACATCAATCAATACCCAATCAGCAATACCTGAAGGCAGAAAAAGTCTGACAAAATCCAACATCCCTTCATTCCTTAAAAAAAAAAAAAAAAAAAAAACTGATGAAAATAGATGTGAAACACCTTGCCTCAAACAGATAAAATTCACTTCTTATGGAAAACCTAAAACCAACGTAATACTGAAAGTAATTCTGTTAAAATCAGATTTAAGGGTTGGTAATGTAGCTCAGTGGCACCGCGCCCCTCTGGCAGGTGCAAGGTACTGAGTTTGATCCCTGGTACCAGAAAAAAAGAAAGAAAAGAAAATCAAGATTGAGAGAAGTATTTCCAAGACATCCTAAACAGAATTCCCATAGCACACAAAATAATACCAAAAATCAACACATGAGAGTACATCAAATTAAAAAGTTTCTGTATAAGGAAAAGGAAAAAACTTGATGATTATAAAAAAAGAAACAAAGCCTATGTATATAGGAGATGGGGGATCTGAGATGGAGAAAGGAATAGGGAAAAATGAGAATTAAGTTTTGCCAGGCACAAACTCTCAATGTCAATTGTAATCATAATGTGTATATACAATATACCAATAACTATATTGATATCAATATATCAATAACTATCAATAACTATATTGATATATATCAATATTTTTAAGTTTCTGTACAAGAGAAAAAAATCAACGGAATGAAAAGTCAAACTAAAGAATAGGAAAAAGATTGTGCCAGCTACTCTTCTGATAGAATACTATTATAAAATGCATAAAGATAACAAAAAGTTAACAGTCCAAAAATAAATGACTCAATCAAAATGGGCCCATGAAATGAACAGAAACTTCCCCAAAAAAGAAGCAGAAATGGCCAGTAAATACATGAAAAAATATTCATCATATTTAGCCACTAGGGAAATGCAAATCAAGACAACTCCAAAATTCCACCTTACTCCAGTCAGAATGGCCATCATTCAGAATACAAAAAAAGAACAAATCCTGAACAGGACGTGAGGGAAAAGAAACCCTTCCTCATCTTTGATAGGAATATCCACTAGTACAGCCACCACAGAGATCATGATGAAGATTCCTCAAAAAACTAAAAACAGAGAATCCATTTGAACCAGCTATATCACTCCTGGTTGTATATTCCAGAAAAGTTAAAGACATCATAATACAGTGATACATATATAACTATATTTACAGCAGTGAAAGCCACAGTAGCTAAATTCTGGAAACAACCTAGATGCCTAAAATAAATAAAGACAAATAGATAAAGAAACTGTGATATGGAAAAAAGAAAGAAAAGATCCTGTGGAACACTATTTGGCCATAAAGAATAATTAAATCATGTCATTTAAAGGAAAATTATGGATCTTGTGCCCATAAGGTTGAGTGAAATAAGCCAGGTATAGAAAGTTAAGTATCACATGGTTTCACTTACATGAAAAATACAAATTATTAAAAGCGTAACATAAAGGAGAGATTGTGTGAAAAATGAAGGCCGACCTTTAGGAGAAGGGTATCAAGCGAAGGGAAGAGGAGGGAATTCAAGGAACAGGGAGAAAGAATCAAAGATGATCAAGAATTGATACATATGTATAACTTTTAAAGCTTTGACAGATTCCAGGCAGGGATAAATTAGCCAAAAGCCAGCAGAAGCAAGCAATATAGCTGGACCCCATTCCTTCAAGATAACCAGATTCTGGTAACACACCCAGACTTCTTCACTCTCCTTGGTCTTGACCGTAGCTGTATCAGTTTCTTAAGGGTGCCATAACAACTTTTCACAAAGTTGGTAGCTGGAAAAATCAGACACCAAAGATGATATCTCGAAATTTTGGAGACCAGAAGTCCAAAATCAGGGTATCAGATATCTACGTTCCCCACAGAAGACCAAGGGAAGAACCAACTTTGTCTCTCATGGCTTCTGACGCTCACTAGCACTTCTTCGCTAGAGTTGATATCCCTGCAATTTCAGCCCCTTCTTCACTTGACTTCCTCCTCTTTGATGCGTCTGCCCCAGAACTTCCCCTGCTGCTCTTGTAAGGACACATGTGATTACATGTGAGGTTCACCCCGACAACTCCAGAAAACCTGATGCTCAAAATCCTTAACTTAATCACATCCTGTGCAAATAAGGAAACACTGCAGATTAAAGAGTTTGCCACAAATCTCCACTGACGGGCTGCCTTCAGCCTCCTGACCTGGGACAACGTTGGCCAAGCTGACATACTCCGCCACTAGGAAAGGCCACGTCACAGCTCTGGGGACAGGGCCTAGACACAGGGAACTGGTCATATCTTTTGAATGAAGTCATCACTGTATAAAGAATTAGATTTGAGGGCCAGTTCAATACTTGTCTCAAGTGTGAGGCCCTGATTTGATCCCCAGTTACAAAAAAAAAAATCAGACTTGACAATACAGTAAGAACTGGACTCCCCCTCAAGAGTGTTGGGTACAAGCCTTTTCGGGAAGTGCAAGATCAAAATTGACCAGGCCTTCAAGCCTACAGAGGGCCTCTGGACTTAACTCTTATCTTCGCCTCTGATAGCAGCAGGGACTAAACGGTCCCACATGCTGTGATGCTTCAGGGGAGAAGTGCACCCCGGAGCTGCCTAACTTGTCAAGGACTATTGCTGACATCCGCCCTGCCCTGTGGGATCTTCATCACATAAGTTCTTTAGGACTATTTTTGGCCTCCCAGGTCTTTTAGAATATATAGAATGATAGGATAGCCAGCTTGGATCTGGGGAAATAAAAGGCTTGGCATGCTGGGGTCCCAGGTCTTCTGCCCAGAGCAGCATGAATCGGGCCCAAGCTCAGCTTGTCTAAATCTCATTTCTGAGTAATTATTAATTATTTCACCATGTGCCATCGACTCACAGGAGACTACAACTTAATGCAAAAGTTTTAGTTACATCCTTTTCCTTGTTTCCCACACAAGAGGATTTAACCCAGGTAGCATTAAATTTGTGGGTTGTTTTTTACAAATTTAAATACAAACATAAAATGGAATTATGGGTTAGAAGAGACATTCACATGATACCAGCCTAAAATTTCTTAAAATTACCAACTCTGGAGACTGAAATAAAATGCCATTTACTTCTATAATCATTTCAAAAAAGAAAGAACATTTTAACACGAAAAACAAGGTCATTTCCTCAGAATAAAGGACAGTCCTTAAAATTAAATAAATCTAACTTCACTCTTCCCAGTTTGTTGCAAATGAAAATCCCATGATAGATCCGCACCAGCTTGCAAACAGGCATTAGGAAGCAAAAATGTTGGAAGCGAAAAAGCCACTCAGTTCTAGGAATGAAGAAAACGGCATCCAGTGGGAGTCATTCTCCCTCCCCAAATACTCAAAGTAGTCATCAAAATTCCAAGGAATCGCCCTGAGAAAACCTACCTGCCCATGGCACTGCCACTACTGCCTCTGGCTAAGACCTACTGAGAAGGAACATGGCGGAGCCATTAAACTTGGTCACACTGAACAACCAGATCTCTCCCTCTCTCCTCGACTCTCCAGACTTCTTTGGAGTGATCAGCTCAACCTCTGCCCGCTTTTGCCCCTTGCAAGTGCTGCCTTCCCCATGTCCCTGGCACCATGTCCGAGTCCCTTACACTGCAGTGCCTGTTAACTCTAACCTGCCAGCCTCGCTGGACTGGCCTGGGGTGTACACATGTGTGCCCTGTGCATACACATCACCCTCCTGAACTCTCTCTCCCAAGCACAGTGCTCCAGGAATGGGAAAATGGCAGCTGCTTCCTGAGGACATAAATGTCCCCAATCACTGTAGACAATGTGAGCTCCATAGTGGGACTGCCCAGGAAGCTAGCCAAGTACAGACACACATTCTGTCCCACAATACGATGGTTTATAACAACATGTTCCCCCAAAAGTTTCATGCACTTATAAGTGGGGCTTTAGGGGATGACTAGATTGCCAGGCATGATACCCGTCAGCGTCTTAGTCCAGCAACAAGTTCACAGCTGTTGTTGGGAGGTGAAGCCTGGTTGAAGGAGGTAGGTCACTGGCAGGGTGGCCTAGAGGATCTGTTCTCACCTCCTCCCTTGATCTCTCTCCCTGCTCTCTGCCTGCCGTGCCAGGAGCTGTTTCTCCTCACTCCTTCCCCCTGCTATGCTACTGAGCCTTGGACTGGGCCCACCAGGGACTGAAACCTCTGCAGACTGTAAGCTCAATGGACCCTTCCTCCTTAACTTGCAGGTGTGTGGCATTTTGTTCCAGCAAGAAGAGAGGTAACTAAGACAGAGAAACTATGGGGCTTTCACTGTTTCATTCAGAGCTTTCAGGACACTGTCCAGAAAGGCCACTCATACCCTAGAACCCAAACCTGTAACAGCCTCTCGAGCCAGAGAAGTCCTCTTTTATCAAGCACATCCACCCATGCTTTAGGTATAAGAATAGCATCTCGGTTACACTGAACAGCAGAGCATAAGAAGATGAGAAATATCAATATCCTGGAATCTCTTGCAGTGAGTAAAAACTGCCCTATAAGAGTTATCAATGACATTTTTTAAAAGCCACTGCGCATGCTCACTGTGTAATGATCAGCTGAGATACTGGCTGGTGTTCGTTGTCACCATGTAATAGAATCAGGGAGAAAGAAAGCTGCTGTACCTTGTTCTTCCTTCTTTTTCCCCTACACAAGTGGAGGTTTTGATTCACTGGCTTCCTGGGGATACACACTGCAGGACAACTGGCCCTCTGGGTTTTCACTGCAAATTATAAGTTCACTGGGGTAGTTTTTCAGGAAAAGAGAAAAGCCACTGATGGGGAGAGACAGTGGAGACAGAAGATTTGCAGAAACCACCCCATCTCCCTCCCTTCTTCCCACCGCATGCTCTTCAGAGCCACAGGCAGAGAGTGGCCCCAGCGGGTTGTGCTCTAAACTTCAGCCCTTCTTCCCATCCTATTGTGGATTCTCTCAGCAAACCCAGCACAAATGCCCAACACCAAGGGCATGTGTATCATCGCACACAAGGAAGCCAAGACAAGATGGCTGCTGTATGCAGGCCAGTTCTAAGGAGACTCCATGATGGGCACAGAAAGCCTACTAGTTGGGCAGGGTAGGTAGTGGCTACAAAGAGCAGGAAAAAAAAGGATATAAATACTCAGCCTGCCTTTGTTAAGTGCCCAGATCTTCCCACTTATGCATTACAGGTACAGAGTGGAAAAAAATAAATAGAAGATGGAAAACGGTATGGTATAGATTCTCCCAACTTTTTACTTTTATAAAATGAATACTGAGTACAGATGAATCCTGATACACACACACACACACACACACACACACACACACACATGTACGCACACACACGTACAGGCTAAGATGTGTTGGGTGTTCAGGAGATGCTAACCAGTATCCACACGTCTCCTAGCTCTCAGAACTCCTCCATGAGAGACATAATGCTTTCACTCTCACTTTGTAGGACCAGGAGCTGAGGCACAAAGAACCCAAGTCATTTACTCAAGACTGTAGCAAAAACAGACATGGCAGAGGCACTGGGCCCCGATCCTCCGACCCTAGCGTGCGTCTCACTGTCCACTCCTCAGCCCTCATGCCTTACAGAACTGTGCCTCTGCACAGTAAACACCCACTGCATGGAACTGAAATGTCTATAGCATTACCTGGGAGGTAATAGGTGGTATTAATTTCCCCAGTGTTCTTGTCCATATTTTCTATAACAAGGATGCTTTACTTCACAATTAGAGAAAAGCCATTTGCCTTTGAAAAAACTGAAAGCCTCTGTATTCACAGAGATATTCCTAATCCTCAGCAGAGCCTCCAGGAAGAATAATGGTCCTGCGGCCATCTCAGCCCAGCTGGCCCAGGACCCAAGCCCTCGCTGGCTCCTCCCCCAGGCCAGGTCAGACCAGCTCCCTCTGTGGGGCCCAGGAGAGGAAGACCACAGTTGGACTTGGCCATGTCTTTCTCTGCTGAACTTCAGCGTGAGCCCCCATGAGGCCTGCACTGTCTCCCACACATACCCACACTGCACCTGCTTGTTCTCTACAAGCAAGTTCCCCTGAGTGTCAGGCTGCCAAAGGATAGCCACCGACGGGGAAGGGTCAGCCCTGGCCGAACAGAGGTCCCAGATACAGAGACAGAGATTCAGCCCAAGCAGAACTGGGAAAAGAGGCACAGACTGTGCAGTGGGAACAGTCTGCTCAGAGGTCCTACAAGAGACAGAAATTCCTGACGTCAACCGCAGGGACTGATGGAGCCAGAGACTTCCCACGGCTAAAACCCACCTCAGCACAGAGAAGCCCTGGGCAGCTTAGTACCAGTATTATATGTCCCTTTTCAGCATTCTTTTTCTCTCTGTCGTAGCTGGGCTATCTTTCTAGCTTGTCCTGAAAACTACCTCTTTCCTCTTCATTGAGCAGAGGCTGCCTTGTGCATTCCATTCCTGAAGTTCCAAGAGCCTAGAAAGGCCTTTTGTGTCACAGCCTTTCCACTTGCTAAAACAATTTTCATCATACAGGTTGGGTTTTGATCTCAATCGAGAGAAGCTTTTTCCCCAGCTCCCTGACTAACCTGTCCAAGTAGAAAGCAGGACCTTGACAGAGCATCCCCAAGCCAAAAGTCACTAACACCAAACAATGAAACTGGCTTGGTGTCGACAGGTGTGCAGGGCTGACACCAAGCATGTTGGCTGAGTGACAGTGGAGAATGAGACAACTGCATAAGCACAGAGTGGATGCCCTACCCAGAGAGGGCACCAGCATGCAGCCCCAGCAGGCACTGCCATGCAGGATAGAAACGGCTAACTGCATCTACGGTGTTCCAGACAGCCAGAATCCTGGAGTTCCACTCGGAGGCTGTTCATATCAGCCCTGGGAGCTCCCACAGGTACCAGCCCCTTCCTCAGTCTGTGGGCTGAGCTCCTGTCCCTCTGCTCACGCTTCCCTCCTGGGCTCCCACACTTGCCCCGCATCCATGGCCAGACCCCACCTCCTCTTCTCCTGCCTCATTCTTAAGAATTCTGGCCCCACCTATGACCTGACAGGAGGAAAGGGCCTGCGTCCCTAGCAGGACTTTCAAAGGCTGCCAGTCCCACATCAGTGCCCAGCAGCTTCCAATGCCAAGTCACCAGGGAACACAGACAAATGCCATCCCCGCCCCTTGAGCTGGTAAGCTGTTCCCCCACATCCTGTCCTCCCACCCACAATCTGCAAGCCAGCATGTCAGCCTCTACTCCACTAACTGCAGGCTGACTGACGGGGCCAGAGCCGCACTCTGGCTTCAGGTGCCAGCACTCAGGAGCCGGGGGGGGGGGGGGGGGGGGGGGGGGGCGGAGGAAGGCCCTACCCGGATCCAGTTGGGAACTGCAGGCACTGACCCCTAAGCTGGGGGCCTCACCCTGGGCTCCGGAAAGGAACCTGCTTTCCAGCTCAGGCCCGCCCGGCTTCAGAGAGGCTGTCGATCTTCCATCCCAGCCCAGGCTGTCTCTCCAGAATCCACAGAAAGACGGCAGGGGTCCCACTGTGGAAGAGATGGCCGGTCATGTGAAGTGGTACCCTCCTCAATGCCTGCTTCCACGCAGAAACTGATGGGGAAAGTAGCTATTCTGTCCTTACTTTGATGGCTGTAATGAAAGTACCTAAGTGCTGAGAGGTTACTGGGCAGTAGGTGCTCTACACATATTCAGTCACGAAGCTTCATGACACTGGCAGTACCAGCTACTGAGGAAACCGAGGCATGGGGCAGTGAGGTAACTATCAGTGTCTTCAGTATGGTATGAAATACTAAAGACTGGGTGTCTTGTAACCAACAGAAATGCACTGTTCACAGCTCTGGAGATGGGGAAGACAGATGAAGGCACCTAGAGACCCGGTATCCACTGGCGTGTTCTGCGAGGCTCACAGGTGGCCGTCTTCTTGCGGTGGCGTCACC
>PVIR01010842.1:20503-48889 GCA_004026965.1 Petromus typicus | reverse complement strand
CAACCAACAATGTGGGAAAAAATCTTTACCAGCTGTTCCTCAGATAAAGGGCTATTATCTAGAATATATAAAGAGCTGAAAAAAATCAGCCCACCCAAATTTAACGACCCCATTCAAAAATGGGCATCTGAAATGAACAGATATTTTTCAGAGGAAGAAGTAAGAGCAGCTAAGAAGCATATGAAGAAATGCTCAACATTGGCTTTTATATCAAAAAGTATTATTGGTGAAGTCCAGTCACCAATGTTTTTTGGCTGTATTGGAAATTGAACCCATAGCCTTGATTCTAAGCTACACATCCAAACTGTATGGATGTATATATATAGTATGTATGCATGTATATATGTATGCATTTATGTATGTAGTATTTAAGGACAGATATGGCAGAACAAAAAAGAAAGCAGAACAAAGGCTTAAATTGCTTAGAAAGAAGGAAATGAAAGTGCCTCTGTTTTCATGTGTCATGGTTATTTTCACAGAATTTTAAAGAATTATAAACATACATATATACATACATACTTACACATACAAATATCTGTATGCACATACCTACACAGTACAAACTTGCAGCAATCACATTTATGTCTATATCCAAATATATTTCACACGAAATCCTGAAGAAATGCATGCATATGTTCATTCACAGCTTGATGATACTCAAGAAGAGGAATCAACTTAATATGCATCACTAAATGAACGGAACAATATGACCTATATATAAAAGGATATATACATAATATGTTTGCTGCCTTCTTAAATGATTCTGTTTATATTTTTTGTGGAATCCCTGTACTGTTTTCCATAGTGGTTGCAATATTGATCTGATAATCCTGAGACTTCCCCAAACTCACTTACTTATTCAAAGGTTTGTGTTATATGTATATGTGTGTACAGGCATTTGTGTGTACTACATTGTTTGAAAGTAGTAAAAGTGGACATTCCTGCCTTGTTCCAGCCCCAAGGGAAAGCATCTTATCATTAAGTACAACATTAGCTATAGATTTTATTTAGACATTTTACATCAATTTTAGGAAGTTCCCATTTCCTAGTTTATGAAAGTTTTTCTCTCATAAATAGGTATTGGATTCTGTCATCTCTTTTCTTGCTCCAACTGAAATTACATTTTCTTTCTCTGTTGCTTGTTGATACCAGAAGAGTCACGTTTTCACACAAAAAGTTGGGCAGCATTTTTCTTTCATTATCTGGAAGAGTTGAGGTGGAATTGTTGTCAGTTCTTTAAATTTTCTTTATAATTTTATATTGCAATTATGTGGTACAGATAATTCCTTTTGGTGAGGTTTCTGTTAATATGTGTACGTTTTATGTAGTGATATTACTATTGAGATGATCTGCTGAATCTAAGTGAGTCTTGGCAGTTCTTTTCTTACAAAAAGATTATTTCATCTATGTTGCATGATTGTTGTGAGTAGGATTGAACCATTCATATTTCTTTTAACATCTGCAGTGTCTAGTGATATTTTCTTTATATACCTGATATTTGCATTATTTCTCTTTGTTTTTGGTCAGTCTTGCTAGAATTTTGTTATTTTGATCTTTGAAGGAAAACTAGCATTTTATTTTCTTGATATTCATTGTTCCTTTTCTGTTTCAAATTTCATGTATTTCTGTTATTTTGTTAGTCTTTCTGTTTGCTCTGTTTTATTTTGCTCTTTTCCTTTATTGAACAAATTAAGAGTATTTATTAGAGACTTTTATCCTTCCTCAGTAGAGCTTTAGATTTTTTAAAAAATAGGCTGCCTTAGCTGTATGTAAAAAATTTTACACTTTGACCAATTAGCATATTTTTATGTCCCTAAAGAGTCTGATATAAGATTTACCTTAAAATATGCTATTCAATTTAAAAGTAAGCTAAAACTTTCCTTTTATCATTCTGTAAGTGCTTAATAGTTTGGTACTATTTTGGTCAGAGAGCATATTATGTATAATTTTAATTGCTAAAATTTGGATTTTTTTGACTCAGTATATGGTATATGAGTGTTCTTTGTATTACTCTTTGAGAGAGCACTGTACATGTCAGTAACATGTTGTTGGCATGTGGTGTTTTTCAGTTCTCATGTATTCCTGCTTCTTTCTTTCTTTTTTTTCTGATGGAAGTTCTATCAAATGCTTAAAAATGGACAGAAACAGCAGTCTTTCTGTAGGAGAGGGGTATTAAGACCAGCCAATATAATTGTGTTAATGTATGTCAAACAGTATTTGTTTTATGAAGATAAGTACTTAAATATTTGGTATATATATATTTACAATTGTTATCCCTTGATGTTGGGTTATTGCCCTGTTTTCCTGGGTTAATCTGAAAGGACTATAGTTACTTGTGATTTGTATGGAACTAAAAATTCCTCTTAATTGTTGAAATTTTTGAGAATGCACTTAATATCATAGTATTTATAAAGTATTTGTTATTATATCTTTAGCATGTGTATGCTTTTCACAGGCTTTTTTTTTTTTTTTTGCTGTACAAAAGCATTTTAATTTTATATAGTCCTATTTATTTTCACCTTGTGTTACAGATAGGGTAACTGACTAGTTACCTTAGGGACAAATAGTTCTCTGTATTCTTCTGGAGCAAAACCATTAAGCAAAACTTGCCAATGTTGTGCAGATGGTTGTAGAACCATTTCTTTTCAGTATTGATTTCTGCTTTGTAACCAGATCCATTGGCATTTGTACTCTGTATTCTCTTTGCTTACTTTTCTGTCAAAGAAAGTAAAACCTTTGAGCTTCCTGGAAGAGATGAGGAATTGTGATGGACAGCATAATGTAGGGAGTTACTGCTTTCTGAGGTGGAGAAAGGAGGAGAAAGGAGCAGAGAATTCACTGATGAATTCTAGTGAACATATAGGAAAGTGGCAACCTTGGCACAGTATCCCACACCTGAAATTCCAGCACTCTGGGAGGCTGAAGCGAAAGGATCACAAATTCAAATCCAACCTGGATATCTTTGCAAGATCTGTTTCAAAATAAGAAATATAAATTGAGCTGATCTTAGGACTCTATTTGAAATCCATGAGATGAATCCTCAGTACCAGTATAGAAAAATAAAGTGTACTTTATAAGTTTATGGTATGCATGAGAAGGAAACAGTTTCCAATTCATTATAGATGAGTTCTCATGTAGAATTATTCTCATGAAAGGTATAACAAATTCTTTTTAAAAGCCTTCAGACCAATATCTTTGAAAAATGTATACACTAGATTACTCAGTAAAATGCATAAACCTGAAATCAGCCCCATGTGAAAAGAATCATGCAACAAGACCAATTAAATTTATTTGAGTAATGTAAAGTTTAAAACTACATTGATGTAATATGCTATATTAATTGAATAAAGGAAAAATCACATGATCAAATTAAAAAATTATCAAGCTATAGTGCCTTTTCTTTTTTCTTTTTTTTTTTTTTTTAGGTTTTTTTGAGACAGGGTCTCACTTTGTGGTTCAGGCTGGCCCTGAGCTCAGCCTCAAACTCACATCACAATCCTCCTGCTTCTGCCTCCCGAGTGCTGGGATTACAGGCGTGAGCCACCACGCCCGGCACTGTGGTATGTGGTACTGGTTGCTGCTGGGTGTGAGTCTCCACACCCAGTATTGTTATGTGGTTACTGGGGAATCAAACCCACACCCTTGCGCTTGCAAGACAGGCGCTGGAACCACTGAGCTAACTCCCCGGCCCTATAGTGCCTTTTCTTACTGATAAAAGTTCTCCCTGAACTAAAGGTTAAATGAAATTTTCTCAGCCCAATGAAAAGTATCTATGAGAAATCTACAATTAATATCACACTTACTGGTGAAAAACTGAAATATTTTCACTTCATCTTAGCCAAAAGGCCGAGAAGCAATAAAAATGAAATATTTTCCAGCAAGACTAAGAACAAGAGGTGATTGTTATGTCATAGAATTCTCTTGAGTAATTTAATGTAATTATTAGCCCAGGAAGTTAGGCAAGCAAATGAAGTAAAAGTGTACAGCCTGGAAGTAAAACTTCAACACTTGTTGAGTACTGAAAAACATCACTGAAACACTTTGTGCAAGTGCTGAATAAATGGAAAGACATTCCTTATTCATAGGTGGGAGAGCTCAGAGCTGTGAGGATGACCTGCTCCTCACATGGACCTAGAGACTCAATGAAGTCTCCAACAAAATCTCAATATTGGTTGTTTTGCACAAATTGATCACATGATATGGAAATTCATATGGAACTAATTGAGACCTAGAGTAGCATAACACAAGTTTGAAAAAGAACAGTGAAGTTCAAGGACTAGTACTTCAAAATTTCAATACTCACTGTCCAAGATTGTGCTCTGATGTACATAATGGAATAGCATTGAGAGTTAGAAATGAATCTTTCCTTTTATAATTATTTGGATTTTGTTGAGGTGTCAACTCAGTTTAATGGACACTAAATTTTTCAGAAAATATTACTGAGAAAATGAAAAAATTGCATGAAAAATAATAAAATTGTATCATTGAAAAGTTAAACATCCCAAATTAAAAAAAAACCAATTAAAAAATAAACAAATGAAATGAACAGACACATTTGAAAACATATAAGTGGTCAGTAAATACATTAAAAATATGCTCTCCATTGCTGGCCATCACATAAATGCAAATTAAAATTACACTGAGATGTTGTCTTACTGCACAAAGAATGGCCATCATAATGGCTGGTGGGAATATATATTTGAGGGAAAGGAATCTTTCTGTAGGGTTACGGGGATTATAAATCAATACAACCACTATGGAAATCAGTGAGGAGATCATTCAAAATAGAAACTTTATTTGACCCAGCTATGCCCCTTCTAGGTATCATTTGCTAGGGATAAGTGGGCATGCTGCAGGGATACATCCATACCTATATTTATAGTATCATAATTATAAATCTTTGTAATAGCATATATATCAATAAACAAATGCATAACTAAAGAAATGTGATATTTATAGACAATGGAATATTACTCTGCCATAAAGAAACATAAACTTGGGCCGGGGATTTAGCTCAATGGTTCCGGTGCCTGTCTTGCAAGCGCAAGGACCTGGGTTCAATCCCTGGTAACCACATACCATACTGGGTGTGGAGACTCACGCCCAGCAGCAACCAGTACCACATACCATAGTGCCGGGCGTGGTGGCTCACGCCTGTAATCCCAGCACTCGGGAAGCAGAGGCAGGAGGATTGCTGTGATGAGTCTGAGGCTGAGCTCAGGGCCAGCCTGAACTCCAAAGCAAGACCCTGTCTCAAAAAACCTAAAAAAACAGAAACAAAAACAAAAACATAAACTTGAGGCATTCATAGGTAAATGTTAATAAGTGTAATTAAATAACAGTGTTAAGTGAAATTCAGACACACACACTTATATATAGTATGCTTTCTCTTATATGAGAAACAGGAAGAATAAGGAGAAGAGAGATAAATATGGAAAGAGGGAAAAGTTAAAATACTTCCTCAAACAGTAAATTCAACTAAAAAAAGTCAATATATGTGTTAATTGGTTTTATTTATGCTATTTATTTTAATTTGTTGAAAAGAAAGATTTGTGTTATCTGTTTTCGTAAGACTTTTTGTTTATGTTTAGACTGATTATTTTGAAGATTACACATAGTGTAATAATGTTTTCATATTATTTGATTATGAAAATTTATTTTTTCATACAGTGTAAAGGATATCTATCTATAAAGTATTGAAAAGCAAAGAAATATATTCTCTGCAAAATAACCAATATAAAACAAATAATATGTAAATATTCTAATAGGATCTGCTTGATTGTTGGATATTTATATTTACTGTGTTTAGTCTATTGAATTGAAAGCTAATGTATGTGACAAGCACAAAATGTAATTAAAATTAGGAGAGATGTGGGAGAAAATATAAGGACCAGAGCGGGCCATTGCAGAGGATGAAAATGTGTATATCACAAAGATTCAAAGGAGTTTGATGTGTCTGGGGATTGTTGTTGCTTATTGCTACAATGACCACTGAAAGTAGCCTAAGAGATTGAAGTAGAAAGCACAGTTCCAGATATGGGGCTCACATAAACTAAACTAAGGCCCCTCAGTTTTCTAATATAGATAAATCTTTGTGAGATTTTGAATTAAGGTTATACTTGGAAAGTTTTGAAAAAGTAACTGAATATTCCATTTACGAATTTTCAGAATTTTATTTGTACATCATGACTATTTTGGCAGAGAAACACATTATATTTTAAAGGAAATATGTAAATTAAAAATAGTAAATATAAAAATTATGGTTAAGATACAGTTAAAGTGAAGACATGGAAACCTTCACTATACTGGAATGAAGTAATTTAATTTTGTAGTTATTTCCATGGATGAAATGAAGCAGGAATGTATTTGGAGCAGCAGAACTAGAGTGTTTATCTTGATTAGCCAAGCTCCGTCTCAGTAACCATGGGAGGGTGGATTTGGGTGGGAGTAATTCAAAGGAAGTACAGTCATTTGAAAACTTTTGTAGTTGGGGAACTTAGAATTGTCAGCAGCCTAACAAATACAGAGAAAGAGAAGAGCTGCTGATGTGAAAGAGTATAAGATATGGAATTTGATGAGCAATAGAAAGCACAATGTGGTGGAAAGGAAGGAGATTTTGAATATTCAGTTGTAACATGAAAAGAGAAACATGATTCTAGTCACGTATCACTGTATGAAGGAGCAGACTTTAGCTAGTGATATTAAATGAGAATAGCAAAATCAGAATAAGTGTAGTTATTTCTTTTTTCACTTGACATGTCCCATCAGCCTGACCCATATTTTAGGCATTAGTAAAAAAATAAGCAAGATATTTTGGAATATTCAGGTGCTGTTTCTGAGTTGCTCTTCTTATGAGTAAGAACTGAGTTTAGAAATTTATTTATGAATTTATGATTCAAAGGAAGAATGAACTTTCAATATGGGAGGAAAGTAGGTAGTCAGTAGAAGAGATAAAATGGATTTTTCAACTGAGATCACACATGAGAAATAGGATACAACCGAAGAATGAATTCTCCAAGGTTAGCAGGTTCAATGTACATCCATTCTTAGGAAAAAACCAGAAAACCCCACTGGTCTACAAACACAGAGTACTTATTATCATACTTCCCTTTCACTAAAGACACGGATCCACACTTTACAGTATTGAAGATGGCAGATACTCATTTATTTGGGAATCAATATTACATAGGATTCCTTTGTAGACTTAGTTGCTGTCATGTGGCATTACATGGCATTAAGCTCACTATCATCATATCCAAGGTCTTCTTGCCTCAGGACCAGTGAAGTTGCCTTCTCTTCCATGCTGGAGTTGGCAGCTTCTCCTGAATACTGAGGTGAGATGCCTGTAATGGTAAGGAGAGTCCTCATTTATGGGATGACATAAAGTGAAGAGTATTCTTGTAGAGGAAAACACATAAACACAGTAACTGAAAAATATGGCAAGGACACAGAAAGGTGAGATAGACCTAACTTGTACTAAAGACTGTGTTCAAAGTGTAGTGTTGATGTCAACAGTGAGAAAGGAGATAGTTAAGTAAGGACAAGGAATGAGAAAGAGAATGGAAACTCCTTTTCAGAAATGGCTGGTCTTACACCCTAGGAGATGAAGGCAGATATCAACTAGACTTGCTTCATATCTCGTGGTGGAGACCACATGACCTCAAAGTGTTTATCAATTCTGTCTTATTTCCAAAGGAGAGCAGATCAACTAAATCGCATGGTCTCTTGGTCCCCACCAACCACATGTGCATAGATTAGCAGAAAATCTAGTCCTTGGGAATGAGGCCATGGGTCAACTGAGATGAGGAGAAAAAATTTTCTTCTTCTACTGATGAAAATTTATCACGCTCCAATTAAGGCCATTGCACATACTAATAGAGGACAATGTCAACTTTGAACATCTAGTTACATGTTTTCCACAAAATCCTATAGTTTCCAGACTAAATTTACTTTACTTTTATAAATGTTACAGATCACACTTCACCTTTGGAAAGAGCCCCCATATTTATAGTCAGATCACACATACAGGTTTGGGTCTTGAACAATGGTAGTGAAGCCCGAAAGTCTGAAGCTCACACACACATATCTGTGTTCACTGAGTAGTAGATGCGAACACAGAAAGAAAAAAGTTTCTTCTCTCAGTAGACTTGAGATAGTTACTATCAACTTTCATAGGAAAAGTTGACATTGTCTCCTATACGAGGCCAACTAGATTCTTATAGAAAGGAAAGCTGGTGATGGATGGGTCTAAAGTCATGGTATCCATAACAACTAAGTAACGTGATGGGAGACAAAGATGTCCACTTACCTGTCTGAAAAGCCATGGCACTGTCTTCATTGTTTGGAAAAAAATACTTCTCATTCATCCCGGGGAAAGAAAGAACTTTAGGAAGAGGTAACTCTTCAACCTCATCATAGCCATTTTCTGGAACATCAACATGCTGTGCTAGAGGTTCTGAAAACAGACAATGGAAGAGGTGGACAACCAAAGTTCAGGTTGGATAAGGCAACGTAAGTCTTATTCAGAGATTCTAATGACTGGTGAATATAGGTACCCTATTCCAAGATTGTCAAAGGCAAATGTGGGATCTTAATATTCTTAAAAACCATTTAAACCACAAGATACTTCAATTTATTAAGATAAATAATGTTTTACTAAAATAGCTTCTAAAGTCACACTACATTAACATATTTATGCTCAGAGTTTCAGGTACTATGTTATGGCTATAATTCAGATTGATCAAGTATTAGAGACTGAAGAAGATGAACCTAGAACAAGAGAATCCAGGCTGCCCACACACTCTGAAGCAGTAGGATGTGCAGCCTTGTGAGGGGAGGAGGCCTTGGTTTCTGGAGCACAGAGCTAGGTGATCTCAGCCATCCCCCTCAGGAGACCCGGTGTCCACCTTTCCTAGTGCTGCGTGGACCTGTGGGTCTCATCTCCATAGAGCCTTTGTTCACATGACTCATTCCAGGAGTTATCCATTTGCACCACTTGGGAAAGGTCCAGAGGGAAAATCTCTCTCTGGTCTTTTGCAGAGAAGAGATCTGGGTAGATGATAAGAATACATACTTTGCACTCTGTTTATTTTAGTTATTACTGAAGTTACCTTCTGAAAAATTTCTCAATAGTAGTATAAACTGTGAGTGCCTGCTTTATCACTTAACACAGGATTAAAATCATATACCCCATTCCTCTTTCTTATCTTGCTGTTTTTTACATTACAAATGTAAGTTTTGAAAAAATTGCTCTTATATTCATAGTAGTACATTGGCTGTGGCTCTGTAGAAGTATCTGTGTGTGCCAAGGATATTGAACATGAAAGTTCTCATTGTGAGATAACAGTGTGAGCAGATAAAAAAATCATTATTATACACATGAAGAAGTAATTATCCCCGTTCTAGTCACTAGGGTACGTTCTCCTCAGATGAGACTTCTCACATCACCAGAAAAGGAAGACTTGTCTCTTCTCTTTGGGCAGACTCGGGATCTCTATTCTCGTCATCTGCTGTGTAGTAGAGGAGCTTAAAAACTGAGTCCTCAGAGAGTTTCTACCTTAAGAAGAGGCTAGAAAGTAAGGTTATATTACATCAACAAATTGTAAAGGTTCTGCAAATAAGAATAGAGTTTGAAAGGAGGATAATGAATTAGGAAAAAAAAAAAGAAAGAAGAGCCAAGAGATATCATGCATGGGAACAAATTTCATATGATGAATATTATCATTATGTGTACCTAATAGGTACCAGTAAACTTTACTTTAAAAAGCAAATTATAGTTGCTAAAGTTACTCAAGCAAAGCCAACTCATGAACTCAGAAGAGGGTGTGGTGCTCACCCACCTGAGTTGTCCATCGGGTCCTCCTGTGGCTTCATGAGGTAATCGATCTCCTCATAAAAGGCCTCATCCAGAGGTTCTTCAAAAGTAGATAAGGCTAAAGAAAGAAGCATGAGTTCATAAATGCTCCTGCCAGCATTTCTTTATTAGCAAACATCATTTTTTGTATTCTTCACACTTGACTCTGGGTTACCAAGTCCCTGTCTTTTTATTGTGCTCTTTGGGAACAAAATTAGCTGTGTTAACCTTAGCTGCATCCGACTCTCAACCAAAACCTCACTGTCTACATGAGAATACATAATTTTTAAAGCTCCCATATTCAATTCATGATGAAGTCTTTTAGATTTTGAAAATTTTTTTTTTTTAGTATATAAATTGCTGGAGTGAGCACAGGTGACAAGTTTTCAGGTAATTGAAATGAAGATCAATTGGGTACTACCTAAAATGTCACACCTTGTCTGATGGTTTCTCTTTGCATTTATATCTAAAATGTCCCCTAAAAGACTGATGTTCTTTGTATCATATTCTTGTACAAACTCTCAACACTGAATGCAACAATGAGGTGTACTCATAATGAACCAATAAAGACTTGAATTTTAAAAAAAGACTGATGTTCTGAGATGGGGCATGGTCAGAAGGGATGGCTCCCTGAAGGGGTGAATTGGAACGGTGTATACCTATCCTTCTGTCCTTCCTCTTCTCTCTGATTCCTGACCAACATGTGGTGGACAGCTTTCCCCCACTGTGCCGTCTACCATTGTGTTTTCCCTTGGAGACAGCAGACCATGGACTCAATCCACTGCAACCATGAGCCAGATAAACCCTCCCCACTTAAGTGGCAGATGTTGGGTCATTCTGTGCCAGGAATGGAAAAGTGGCAAACAGGAAATTGGTCCACACAGTATAGGTAGTTCTTCCATTATAATTGACTGTAGACTTCAGAAGCCATTGAAACTGGTTAAGTTTTGAAAAGTTTTGAGATGCCAGCGAGGCACTCAGTTGTCACTTATGCAATGCTCTCCATGGGGATATGACTATTTATTTCTTTTTTTTCTGTCCCTGAGCTCACTATGTAGCCCAAACTAGCCTCGAACAAACAGCAATCCTCCTGCCTCTGCCTCTGGAGTGCTGGGATTACAGGTGTGGGCCTCCACGCCCAGTGGGGCATGACTGTTTCTCAAACCTGTGCAGACCTCGATGCAGTCTATGTTGTATTAGATTTACAGGCATGGAGGATGCTAGAGTTATGGGCTCATGGAGACTTCTTTCCAGATTTCAGAGGAATCTCCGGGATGCAAGTCAAAGAGCACCCAAGAGAGCAACATGTGCAGCTTTGAGAGTAAAGCCAGAGATGCAGTGAGTGTCCAGGAAGTTGAAGAAGCAGGAAAATGAACATGCCCAGGAAATCCAGGGGCAGTGAATTTAGCCAACTGGAGGGAGAGGTCATGCATGATGCACCTACTGAGCCAGGCTGTGCAAACCTTTTGAGGTCACACTGTGTCTCAGCTTGTCCCACTGTGGGACGTGGAACAGCAGGTTCTCATGTTTTCCCTACTGAGTCACATGCTACCTTTTATTTCATTCCTTTACATCCTTCATTTCTCTCTTCTCAAATGGGCATATTTACTCTGTGCCAAAGTACTTTAGAAATCTTTAATTTTTTTCTTCTGGTTTTCCACAGGAACTCACCACTAAAAGTTTCCTTGAGTCTTAGAGGAGGTTTTGGACTTGGATTTGTCAATAATGATGGAACTGTTAAGATACTTGTGACTCTTAGAGATTTGCTCAATGCATTTTGCAGTAGAAGGTGGACACCAGGCTTCTGGGAACCATGAGTTGCATGTCATGACTTAGATAAAAAATGTCACAAAACACTAATGTGTTTGGATCATGGAGCACTGCATTTTTGAATGGATTAACACTCTGAAGGGTTCTCAGTTGATGGGGCTGTGAGAACACTGGGTCTGGATGGAAGGGAAGGAAGTATCCTTTGGAGGGAAGATCTTCCCTCAGCAGTATCTCCCTTGTTTCCTGGTTTTATGACCACCATACAGTCCATGATGCTTTGCTGTACAATTTGTCTTGGAGCCAGATGGACATGGATGGAAACCACTAAAACTGTGAGCCAAAAATCACCCTCCACCTTTACAGTTATGGGACTCAGGTATGTTGTCTCCATCACTGGGAAATTGACTACACACTCTCCCCACACAAACTCCAGGTTACCAGCTCCAGTACCTTGGAGCTCTGCTCTCCTTCTGTGCAGCAGAGTCCCCAGGAATATGATGAGAACCAGGAAGAGGAGGACTCCTAGGATGATGCAGAGGATCCCAGGTAAAGAAAGGAAATCTGGAACAGGTGCTGAGAGTAAAGTGGTGCCTGAGGAGGAAAAGAGGCCATGAGTCTTCTGATATGATCAAGTCTGTCATCTAGCCTGGGGATCTTTCTAGAGTGAACTCTTGTTAGCTCTGGGAGCCCTGTGGCTGCTACAATAGAATGGAATGTCATGGTTACTTCTACAGCCTGGTCATCTGGTCTACCCATATGCAGAATTATGGAGGTTTCCATTGTGTGATGCACAGAAATCTAAACACCTCTTGGCGATCCAGCTCATGGTGAATGAACCACTTACTTGTAGTGACTGGAGGAGCTGTTGGCCTTTCACCTGGAGATAAAAGGAGAAAAGCAGAATCACTGAGTGGTGTTAGCTGGACGCTCACCATCACTGCACGAGGTTCTTTAAGATGCCAGCTGCTCAAAGCAGAACCTCAAGGGAAGACGATGGCAGCCTTGGACACACGCACTCCCACAGCCCCAGCCTGGCTTTGGCCCCGCCACTCACCTGAGCACCTCACGCCCGCGTCCTCCTCATGCTTGCAGTCGCTCTGTCCCCACGGCGCCCTGGCACAGGCCCACAGGGAGGACTCCCCGCCCCTGCACTGCACCTCATCCAGCCAGATGCTTCCATTTCCAGGTCCAAAGGCAGCCTCTCCCGGGGCGTCCAGGGCAGGGCCACAGCCCAGCTGCCTGCACACCACCTGGGCCTCCGCCAGGCCCCAGGAGTCTTCGCACACTCTACCCCAGGCGCCCTGGTGCCACAGCTCCACGCGCCCTGCGCACTTGCTGTCTCCTCCCCTGAGCTGCAGCTTCTCTCTGTCTGGAAAGACACCAGGGCCTCCTATTAGGGCCCTGGGGAGGGAAGGGACCTGGAAGCTATGGTGGGTGGGAGGGCTAAGGTACCTGTGCAGGGTGCAGAGTTGGGGCAGCTCTTGGGTCTTTGTCCTGCAGGAGCAGACAGTGGGAAGCACTGAGTCAGGAGTGTCTGGGCTGGATCTCCCTGAAACAATGATCTCTGCATCCTGAGGTCAGTGCTTATGACAGTGGCAGGGAACAACCTTTAAAATTAAGCAGCAGTTTGCTTGCTGAGACCTCACTGGCCTGTATCCTTTAGCATCAGTTAATATCATTGTTTCCTTTAGTCACATTCTAGCACCAAACACAAACACAGATATGCACAGATCACACGCACGCACACACACACACACCAGACATCAGGCCCATTCAAGGAAGCACCTCACATTCATTTCTTTTCTGCCTGTGTCAGGTCCGTGCAGCATACGGTTGGTTACCGTCATCAGTAAGGAGGTGTGGAGCCTCCTATGTGTACTATGAGAGGGGGTTGTGAATGTTTATTGAGTGAATGAGAAAACCTGTCAATTCTGCTACATTCATTTAACTTTTTGATAATTGTATAAAAATGGGAATAGGAACTAATGGCCTTGATTTGTGGGAATATACACTGAGTATTAAAATATAATTTGTACATAATTCACAAAAATGATTTGTATTCAAAATTTCCTTAAGATTTAATGTAAATTATAAAAGTTAAAAAGGATATGAAAAATTTTAATTTGATACATTTAATAGAATAGGTAGGATTAAGTGAAAAACAATTGTGAGCAGGTGAGGCAAGTTCCAGAGAACTCAGACAACCTGAGTGAAAGTAACACACAGGAAGACAGAGAGACACAGACACACAGCACAGAACACTGAAGACAAAATGAGGAGAGACGGAAGGAAGAACAGAAGAACAAAAAACACTTGCATTGTCATATCCTATAGGTCCCCCGTCACATATCAGCATAGTAATCAACTTGGTGAGTGAAATGTCTTGCCAGCATGATGTAGGCAACATATTACAAAACATAAAGAGTACTAGAGAGGAGACCACTGAAGACCACTGAAGTAACCGAATCAACTAAAGTAATAATGAGACTGAAGGAAGATTAAAGAAGTTATAGATGGCAGAACTTCCTGTTATATTGAAATTGTAAGGACAGAGAAAAAAGGAGAAATGAAGGTGAATTGAGTCTAAAAATGTAGTAAGAGACACTAACTGAAATCATAGATGGTAGAAAATGTTAGAGGCAGGCACTGAGTGGCTAGAATCAATTTTTCTACTTTTCAAATTACATTTGAGAAACTCATTCACGACCAAGTGACAGTATCGCCCAGCAGTGAAGCGTGAGTGGAATCAGGTGGGCTGTGGAGGTCACTCTGGGAGCTGCGGGTGCGACCACAGCACCTGAGGCCGTGGGACTCAGAGAGTGTCTGGGCAAGAGCCCCATGAAGGAGCAGCCGGGAGCCCTCAGCTCAGCCCTTGGCGTGTCTCAGTCCACAGCTGAACAGAGACATTCCCACCAGGAAGACAGTCAGAAGAGCAGTCGGTGTGGCAGAGAGGCCACAGGGACGGTGTGGAGGAGAGTCGAGCTGTGGAATGCTGCAGAGAGGTCAGGGATGACTAGGCATGAGTTGCTGTTGTGCTTTATTTTCTTACTGATTCTGAGCAGTAACAGAGTCTAAGGTTTAATTGGGCTAAGTTCAGCATCATCAGAGTCACCAAGGTGAAGACAGTGACCGCTGACAGTTCCTTCTGTGGGTTTTGGAGGAGCTGAGGGAGAGGAGAGTTGAGCGACTCTCCCTCACCTGCTTCTGCTCTGCCCACAACAGGATGTTCTCAGCACCTCAGAAACCTGAGCTCCTCCCACCTCTGTGTTATGTTGCTCAGAGAGTTTATCAGAGCAACAGTTCACACTTCATGTGTTCAGTTTGTCTCCGTGAGATTTCTCAGGTGAACTGCTGTCAGCACAGGTGTCTCTATTTCTGCTACTGCAATGAGGAAGCAACATATGGCCAAACAATCTAACATGCAAAATTCATGAGGGAGACATATTGAAAACCACCTCTTACATAAGCAGTCATGAAACATCTACCTATGTTGGTGTGAAAGATTCATAGAAAGAGCCAGTAGGTCACCTGCACACGTGATGTAAGCTGCATCCCTCGGCTGGCAAGATCTGGGATTCCAAGGGTCTGAAGGACACTGCCAGAGGGAGGCATCAGTTTTCTGACACCGGATTCCATCCACCCACAGGGGTCCAGAACTGCCGCTGGCTGGAACAGAATTGTCTAGAGTCCCCCTGTGCCCACAGCCAAGCTGTCTGCAGATCACAGACAAGGTCATGGCTTCCATGGGGCTGCGGCAGACACCGCCCCAGGTCCCGTTGTAGAAAACCTCCAGCCATCCAGCGCACTCCTGCTCCTCGCTCACCATCCTGAGGGCCAAGAACTCTGAAACAGAATGGGACACAGAAATCAGTCAACTCTTTGTGCTGTTTTCACATTATAAGGAAGGAAAAGTCAATGTTGTCTGTGTTAAGGAAGTGCATGCTGCATGGAGAGATGGGAACTTCTTTATCATTTTCCTTTTTTGAAATCTTGATCCTGTCATTCTATTTCTCCCACAATGATGTAGAAGCAAAAGAAAAGAAAAGATTCTGACCTGAGGACTCTTCAGGGAGCAAAGGCTGAATGCTGCTCTCTGAATAAACATCTGAAAGACTCTGTGACAGGTCATGTGTACAAGGTAGGAATGACAGAGCCGTGGAGTGCTGAACGTGTCCACTTCCTGAGCTTAGAGTCTATGATACACATGGCATCACTCGGCCAATGGGATCCACAGGTCAGATTAAATGAGGGCTCACAGTCATGAGATCATGCTGGGTGTTCTGGATTACCGAGGTGAGCCCTGTCTCCTTACATGTTTTTGGCCCTGGTTACAGGGAGATGCTACTATACAAGAATTGTCATAGGGTCACAACCCATCTTCTTTGAAGGAGCCAAGGACTGCAGGCAGTTTCTAGAAGCTGGAAAGACAAGGATAGGAGTCTTCCCCCTGCTGCCATCTTGTTTACAGCTCAGCCAGATGCGGGTCAGCCTTCTCCCTGCACAAGCGTGACGTAATAACTCATGCTGTCTGAGGCCACTAACTGTGTGCTAATTTGCTACAGCAACAGCAGGAACCTAATACAGTGGGTCTCAAGGTTTGTACCTACAGGGAACTGACTGTAGGAAATGAGTGTCAGGTGACAGCTGAGAGGGAAGGACAGAACCTCAGCTGCTACTAGAGGAAGTGACAACCCTTCATCTTTACTCTGATAGCAGAAAAACCCTGGGAAGGAGCCTTCCCTCCTCTGCCCCTCAGCCAGTGTCCCAACTCTCAACGTATGGCCAGAGTTCATCCTGGAGACCCTCCTCTCCCTACCAACTGGTGTGCAGTGTGAGCAGACCTGAGCAGATGACCCCCGCGTCCTCCTTGTGCCTGCAGTCGTGCTGTCCCCAGCCCCGGGAAGGGCACTTCCACACGTGGGACTCCTCTCCCGTGCAGCTCAGCTCATCCAGCCAGATGGGCCCCGACCCCGCCCCAAAGTGAGCAGAGTGTGTGGCATTGAGGGCCACTCCACAGCCCAGCTGTCTGCACACCACGTGGGCGTCGTGCAGGTCCCAGCTGTCATCACAGACGCTGCCCCAGGAGCCCCGATGCAGGATCTCCACTCTCCCTGCACAGCGACCGCCCCCGTCCACCAGGCGCAGCTGTCTGCTGTCTGAGGAGAGACGGAGTCAGGTGAGTGGAGCTGACACAGGAGGAGCAGCCCTGTGCTGGGCCCGTCCTCACCTGAGCAGTTGGCGGCCTGCAGCTCTGAGGCTTCAGAGCCTTCGGGGTAAGACAGGGAGTCCTCGCACTGGGGTGGCAGCTGGGTCTGGTTTCCTGCAGAGAGAGAGAGCTGCAAGCTGAGTTATGTGAAATATCAGGTTAGAGACGGGATCTGAGATAGAAGATGTGAAACAGGAGAAATGCTTTCCTACCTCAGAAATGATCTTTTGTATGGAAACAGTTACTTTTGACTAGACCAGACTTTTTTCTTTAATGTCAAACCTTACAAATAACTAGGATAGCACAAATTTATCAACACTCTGAAATCATTATTAAGTTCCCAGACCAACAAGGAATTGCTGAGCTGAAATGTCACTGAGATGAAAAGGTGCAGGTGAATCATTTTCTCCCTTAGAAATCTCCCCATTCCCAGGTAATTGCTAAGACACAAATCCCCTCAACAGGCCATTTGACAGATTCACAGTTCTGGAGGGCACAAGTATAACCCCAGGTTGACTTGGGAGAACAATCAACTATGTTGGTTAAACAACCAGATAAGTTAAACATATTAAAAGATGTTGAACAACCAAATATGTCATTTCACAGAAGAAAAAAATTAGAAGTGAACTTTTCTTCACAAGCATAGGGACTCAGTTTCTACTCATTTTATTTAGTTTTGAATAGGGTGATTTACCCTTGAAGTTCTTTGTGTATCAAAAGAAAATTCAACTTTTTTTCTGAAGTATTTATATGACTTGTCCTCTACAATATCTATCAATCAAAAATACCCTTATTGAATATCTCAAGAGAAAAGCAAAAGAAGATAATTTCTTTCATGTAATATTCAACTGTTGCAGTGAACTCATCAGATGTTTAAACAGCTGTGATGAAAATGCAGAATACAATAATTGGATACATTTTATGACATAAACTTAAGCTAATAATAATATCAAGAATAATATAATCATAATATCAGATAGGTAAAGGGGGTCTAAAGGCTGAGTGAGGGAGGTAGTTGGAAAGAGTAAGGACATTAAGAAGAGAAACAAGCTTTTTTAATAACATTTATTTAAAAATATTTCTTTGATTCTTTTGTTCTGGCTTGAATGCTAAATGACAAGTAGAAGCCCATGTCACTGCCCATTACGGAGATCAGTTCTCCTTGCTTTGTACTCTAAGAGGCATGAAACCCCAAGACCATCTTGAATATAGTCCCCTTCATTATCTCACCTGAGCAGACCACTGAGGCCGTGTTCCCAGGGGCACAGGCCGGAACCCCCAGCGCCGTCACAGGGCAGCTCCACAGGAAGGACTCAGCCCCTGAGCAGTGGAATCGGTCTGTCCGGATCTCACCTCCTCCTTCCACAAAATACGCTCCTCCCGTCGGGGTGGAGAGGGCGACCCCACAGCCCAGCTGGCGGCACACGACGTGGGCATTGGCCATGGTCCAGTGGGAGGCGCAGAGCGCTCTCCAGCCCGCAGAAGTGCTCACCTCCACCTGCCCCTCACAGCGAGAGGGGCCTCTCATTGTGAGCCGGACTTCGGTGAGCTCTGGGAGGAGAAGAAGGGGTTTAGTGAACTGTCCTTACACCAGCACCGTGTGCAGAGGTAGAAGTATTGCTGATTCTCACCTGAGCAGACAACTTGAACAGAGCCTCTATGGCAGCCGCCTCCAGCGCAGGGCGCTCTGGGGCAGGACCAGAGCTCGGGCTCCCGCCCCTCACACCGGAACTCTTCAGCCCACAGCCGTTCACTGGCGTGTCTGGACACGTTCCCCAGGACAGACACAGCCTCGCCGCACCCCAGCTCTGCACAGATGACCTGGGCGGTGGGGAACGTGAAGTTCACACCGGACACCGGAGTCCAGCCTCCTCCGGGGTTCACTTCCACTCGCCCTGAGCAGGGTCCGGGTCCTCCAGCCAGACGCACAAATCCTGAGGAAAGAAAAATACACACACAAATGAGAAAAGAAATATGTATTTGCTTTTGAAATTCTCGACAAAGGTCACAAGGATTGAACGATGTGGAAGGATTTTTTTTTTATTCCTCCAGGGTTGAAGTGTGGGGTTTTCAGCATTTGCTGTTAGAATGGGCCCATAAAAAGCAAGTGTGTCAGAGCAGATTCAGGGGGAATTTATGTGTTCAGTTCAAAATAAGTATGTTATAAGGACTCATCCTGCTTTAAAATGGTCATTTTAAATTCCTTTTCTGTATACTGCCTTTTCTAAGTTATATAGCCAGTAAATATGAACTCAGTGAAGAACTAGACTTTATCTTTTTCACAATTTGTTCATTTGTGCTGCTAACTGCTGAACACGGGCTTTCACACTACCACACTCACTGCCACCCCGTCTTTTATGACAGGGTCCCAATAATCTGCTAAAACGGCTAAGCTGTTATTATTAAGCTTTTGATTTTTCTTGTTCTACATAGCCCTCTTTTCACTATTTATATCCCCATAATTTTAATTACCCAAATTATAATCCCTCCTGTGTTAACATTTGCAAGTGAGTGAAACATTTCTATATTTATTGAAACCTCAAAATTTATATTTACTTCGTAGTTAGTAATGAGAGAATATCCCACTAACTGGACTATAGCGTAAACTAGATTGTGGAAACTAAAATCGGAGCCCTGGAGAGACATCAGACCATAACTATGAGCGAGCATGACAGGGTTTGTAGCAATGATGCTCAGTAGGGATTGTTTTATTAAGACAAAAACACATGTGGTAATGCTTTGTTACCAAGTATGACACCAAAATGGGGTGAATGGAAAGAGCATTCATTTGTTTCCTAAACTGGCATCTTTAGCTCTTCTCCTTCAGTGTACTACTGTCTTGTCTGATGTTGATGCATTAAAATAAAGTCCGGATCCCTAGTTGCTCTCTCTATAAGGCTATTTCAGTTAGACTGTGACAGAATGTGGGGCTGATAATATACCTTACACAGAGAGTCAAAATACAGAGTTTCCATATACAAAATTTAAAAACTAAAATGGTGAAAATTTGGGGCCTTAGGGAAACGAGGCAAGATCTGGATGGTGTCATGAGAATTAGCCATCAATAATGATGGACAAGGGCAAGTATAATATCGATCAATCTCCCTAATCCCAAGAAGAACAGAAACAGGTAATGGTGAATTCTGGGCAGAGAAGGTCTATTGACCTCACCCGTGCTGCCTGCCCAGGGCTCTGACTAGACAGAGAGAAAATTAGCACAGCGCCCATCAGGAAAACCATCTCTCGAAAGGAAGAGATGTTTGGCAGGAATTAGGACTATTCTCCTGAATTTGTGAAAATAATAGAAAAGATGTGATAACTAGTTTAAAACAGATAAACAATATTATTGGAAAAGATTGTGCTCTATCATGAAAATATAATTTTAAAAGATTTTCTAGAAGTCAGCTTTTAAACATGTTTTATATAAAAGAATTTAATTTTCAAATTAGTATAAATTATTTTCATTCTTAATGAGATTTTAGTATTCACAATATCTAGTTAACTTTTACCAAAATCTACAAAAATCATACTTTTCCATTTGTTCCCATTCTTATGAATAGTTCTCAAAGTCTATTTCTTGTATATCCTTAAAGTCATTGTGTAACATCTATGTCATCTTATAAAATCTATACAGTCTGGTGTTACTACATCCTCCATTGACCTGCCAGCACATGAATACTTGTCTTTTCCATGTTTGAATTTATGTATTTATTGTTAGAAGAAAAGTGAATAATCTATTTAGTTATTATTAAATTTTGACTCAAAAATACATATATTTGTGATATAGGTATAAGAACCATGATAAAACACAACGAGGAATTCATGGATGTACAGAAAGCTGCACAACTCCATTGTGCCTATGCACTTGACACTATGGTACATAATCCTGTCTCCCAGTAGAATGATGGAAGCACCCAGTGCAGTTAAGAAAAGAGTAGCCTTGGGGCTGGGGAGTTAGCTCAGTGGTTCCAGCATCTGTCTTGCAAGTGCAAGGACCTGGGTTCGATGCCTCGGTAACCACATACAATACTGGGTGTGGAGACTCACGCCCAGCAGCAATCAGCACCACATACCACAGTGCTGGGCGTGGTGGCTCACGCCTGTCATCCCAGCACTCGGGAGGCAGAGGCAGGAGGATTGTGATGTGAGTTGGAGGCTGAGCTCAGGGCCAGCCTGAACCACAAAGCGAGACCCTCTCTCAAAAAAAAAAAAAAGAAAAGAGTAGCCTCTTTTCTTTCCTGCACTTACAGATGCATTGCTGTAAAAGAGGCATGCACTTATTAATCTGCAGATATTCCAAGACAGAGCAAATTTTAAAAAGAAAATGATGAAGGATGATTTTGGTTGATGAGACATTAGAATTAACTAAATGTGAGAACATGGAAGTAGGAAAGAAAAACAGTCGACACTTAATACCGTGGGTATACATGAAGCTTGTGATGTAATCATGGTTTTTGGGTGGACTTTTCAGACCTCTATAGCTGGACCATCTTCTGTTTTGAGAGAACAGACACCTGAGTTCCTGGAGCTTTGCATTCACTCAAGCAGGGGACAGTGCACTGACCATACCTGAGCAGATGACTCCTGCGTCATGCTCGTGATGGCAGTAGCCCTTGCCCCAGCCTGTGGAAGGGCATTTCCACACGTGGGTCTCCTCTCCCGTGCAGCTCAGTTCACTCAGCCAGATGGGCCCGGATCCAGGACCAAAGTGTGCAGAGTGTGTAACGTCAAGTGCCTCTCCACAGCCCAGCTGTCTGCACACCACGTGACCATCACTCTTGTCCCATCTATAATGACAGATGGTTCCCCAGGAGTCCTCATGAAGAATCTCCACTCTTCCTGCACAGCGATGGCCTCCATCCACCAGTTGGATTTGTGGACTTTCTGAGGAGAGAAAATATCTCAGTGTTTGCATTTTTAAAGGGAATCAGGTTGGTTTTCTGGCATCTTGAGAAACACTTAGCCAATCAGTGGGTACAATGTGCATTCAGACTGCAGAGCCTGCTCAGGAGGCATTGCACAGAGGAGCAGATGGTGTGGGTTCCCATAAAACAGAATGTTCAGAAAGTTTGGGTATGATTATAAAATAAGAAATGGTATTGAACTGAAAATAGTCCGCTTAATATTTCCAATTAGACATGTAAAGAATTCCTACCAAGATAAGCTTCTTGTCACAGGATTCTGTGTAGATTTTGAGAAAAAGGTGTACCGGAAATGTTACACAAACCCCTACCCAGGGTAGAGAGTGCATTTCACTGAGTACTAGGTATACTATATTTCATCAGTACCTGAACTCATCTCTTCTTAGTTTTTTGAGAAAGGGTCTCACTTGGTAGTTCAGGCTGTCCTGAACTCAGCCTTGAACTCAGCAACCCTCCTGCCTCTGCCTCCCAAGTGCTGGGATTACATTGTTTTGGTCAGCACAGCCATTAAGTGTTTAAATTAATGAACTGTGAGGAAAGCTATGGTTTATCAAAGAACATTTCATTTCCGGGTCAAGATTTCACATTCCAGTTGTGGATACCTACTTTCCAAAAATTCTCCTGCTATTGAGTGGACCAGGCAACCTGAGATGAGTGACAATGTTCAATGACGCTGACACCAGCCAGATTTCATGAGAAATCATAGAATATTAATTGTTTCCACGAACACATCTCCTGTCTGCTTCACTTCATCAGCAGTTGTTACTACTCAAGATTGCAGTTTCTCATTTTCTGATTGGAAATTAAGTGTTTCTAAACCTCTCATCAGAATTAGGTTATAATATTCTTGTAAATGCACTGAATAAGAAAATCTTGACAGTTACTCTCCATTGGTATCCTCTTTTACATGAAAACATTGGATAGGTAATGTTCATTAATGTTACACATTAAGAAAATGGTGAGATAGAAAATAATACCAACAAGAATTTCTTCCCATGAAGAATGGAGGAGCTCACAGCAGACCAGTCCTCCTACTGTTTACAACTAAAGGTTTAGAAGTAAGAAAATACTTAAAATACTACAAGTATTAGATTTCTGTGGGCCTAATAGAGCCTGAATGTTAAACTTCCATGAGTATCTTGGGAGGTGGCTCGGTGGCAGATCACTTGTCCAGTGTGTGTAAGAATCTGGGTTCAATGCTTAATGCAGCAAATACAATAAAAAATATGAAACTAAGAAAAGAAGAGATCATTTAAATTTTATCTTGACTCTACAAATTCCTTTACTTGAAGATAATTTCCTAATTTATTTCTCATGTCATTGACTCAAAATTTAGGCTTCATAAAATATGAGACTCTCCTGTCTTTGGGACAAAAAGGACAGCCTACTCTGAGATGCATGGACCGGGGCTGACATAACTGGAGACCTGAGTGTCTGGCAGATTTTCTCCTGTAGTGTTTGCTCAGCATAGAAACTGAGAGGCAGGAGGTCAACAGCCCAGGTCAAAGACACTGGGAAACAGAATAGTTATTCTCTTGTGCTCATTGGACAACCTAGTCATCCCATCTCTACAAGGACATTCCAGAGATCCCAGCCCAAAGGAGGACAGGGAAAGCACAGACGAACTGTCTGTGCTGAGAACTGCAACTAGGTCTTGTTCCTGCTCAGCTCTAGGTTGTGATGAGGTATTTAATTAATCAACACACTCTCTGTAACCTGCCCAGGAAAAGCAAGGATAAATCTTCTTAAGTGCTGAGAAGGCCACAGAAGCAAGAGAAACCACCAAATGAACGAAAAGATAACATACATTATGGGAAAGAATTTTTCCCTGCTGTTTCTCAGACAAAGGATTACTATCTAGAGTATACAAAGAACTTTAAAAAATCAGCCCCCCATTTAAAGATCCAATTAAAAATGGGCATCTCAGATGAACAGACATTTTTTAGAGGAAGAAGCAAAGCAGCAAAGAAATATATGATGAAAAGTTCAATGTCGCCGATTATTTGAGAGATGTGAATGAAAACAACACTGAGATTTCATTATTCCACAAAGAATGGCTGCTATCATGAAATCAACCAGCAACAAATGCTAGAAGGGCTGTGAGGAGAAAGGAACTCTTCTCCACTGTTGGTGAAAATGTAGAGTGGTGCAACCATGTGGAGATTCCTCAGAAAACTAGGACTCAAGGTTCCATTTGACCCTGCTAATCCCCTGCTAGGTACATACATAAACGAGTTAAAAGAATCACACTACAGCAATACATGTGCACGTATGGTTATAGCAGCTCAGATTGCAACAGCTAAATCTTGGAAACAGCCCAAATACCCATCAATGAGACACTGAATAAAGAAGATGTGGTTTTTCTATAAAATGGAAAATTACACAGTCATAAAGAATGATAGATTTGAGTCATTTATACTCAAGTGGATGTACGTTGAGGGCATACTCATAAGTAAATAAATAGGACACAGATACATAAGTACGATATGTTTTCTCTAGTATGAAAAACTGAAGGTGTAAATGAATGCCAAAATACATGATAGATAATGTGAAATAGGAAGAAAATATGCAAAAGAAAAAGGGATAGGATGTGTAGGGGTAAGTAAATAAAGGAAAGAAACAACTTGATAGTAAAAAAGGAAACAAAGCTTATGTATATGGGGGTGAGGGGTTTGTAGGGAGGTCAAGGGAATGGGGAAAAATGAGAATAAAAATGTGTCATGTACTGGTACGAGTTCTTAATGTTAAACGTGATCATATTGTGTATATAAAATGTGTCAATAACATCAATAAAAAATCTTTTCAAGTCTTTTTAAAAATTGAAATCTTTATTGGTACATTACATATACACATCATGATTGCACTCCATAATGGGGATTAAAATGAGAATTAAGTTGTGTCAAGTTTAATAAATATTTCTACTTTTACTAAAATTTCATACAGAATTTCTAGTATTCAGTAAAAATCAGGTGTTATATACAGATAAGACTACATGACATCTTAACAATTTTTTAAAAACATTAAAGAAGGCAGAAACATTCATGATAAGGATGTTAGAGTTAGCAGAAAAGAAGTTTAAATATCAATAGTGAGTTTTGCGAAAACAGGTCTGGGGAGAACAGATAGTTTAAAAGATAGAAAAAATATTTAACACCAGATTTTTTTTTAAAAATCAAAGAAATAGATTCAAATTAATAATAAAGTATTTAGAAGTACAAATTAAAGAGTAGGTTTAAAAGATTTTAGACAGAATTGAAGCTGGAATCACTAACTGAAAACTAAAGCTATACAACATTTTAACAATTAAAAACGCTTAAACTGAAGAAATTTTTAGAAACAATTTAGGGATAAGAGAAAAGTGTGAGGTGTAGTAATATTTAAAATACAAAATGGGATTCTAGACAGAGGGAGGAGGAAGTACAGGAAAAAGTAAAGAGAAAGAGGATGAAAGGCTGAGTGTGGAGGGAAGAGGGGAGGAGTAGGAGGGAGGGAGAGACGCAGAGAAACAGAGAGCATGATGGAGAGGCTTGAAGACCGTGCAGCAGGAGGTGAAGCCCTCTCCGAGTCTCACCTGCGCAGACAACCTCAGCAGCCCCACCGCGCTGGCAGCCGCCTCCAGCGCAGGGCGCTCTGGGGCAGGACCAGAGCTCGGGCTCCCGCCCCTCACACCGGAACTCTTCAGCCCACAGCCGTTCACTGGCGTTTCTGGACACGTTCCCCAGGACAGACACAGCCTCGCCGCACCCCAGCTCTGCACAGATGACCTGGGCAGTGGGGAACGTGAAGTTCACTCCGGACACTGGAGTCCAGCCTCCTCCGGGGTTCACTTCCACTCGCCCTGAGCAGAGACCGTAATCTCCACCCAGACGCACAAATCCTGTGGGAGGAAAATGAACACACCAAGTATTCATGATCCAGACAGAAAGCATCGCAGATGTGGTAGAGCTGGTGTTGCGAAAGCTCTTTTTCTGAGTTGTGTCATGAGAATCACCGGAAGTGGATTCCAGGTGGGTGTTAACATGAAACCCACATGATTTGAAGGTGAATTCAGCGGGAATTTGTGGGATCAGTGCAGAGTCTGTGATCTATGACGGAAAGGGAGGACTTCTGATCCCCTGGAGGGGGTTGTATATATATCTATATCTATTTTTCTTATAATTTTAAAGAGCATCTATTTATCTACCTATAATTTATTTTCTTCTTTTACAAAGTCCATGTTCTTCCATAAATTGCCCTCTATTAAGCCAAAGACTAAGCCTCTCATTTTCATAATTTCAATAGCAGAACATTTTAATGCCCAGATAATAATGTCAACCATGTTAACAGTGACTAATACACAAAAATTTTCAGTACTTACTGAACCTCAAAATTTATATTTCCCTTTCTTTTAGGGATGAGAAAGAGGCCACAAAATAGTCAGAGACTAAGGTAGAAATTAGATTCTTGACGCTAATATAATCAGGGTCTTAAATCATAGTTCCCGTGACAGAAGACAGAAAGGAGAGTGAGGAATCGTGTTGGAGGCTGTTGGAAGCTTTGTCTTTCCATGATGCTTATTTCTTGTTAATTTTTCACTTAGATTACTTTGTTCCTGCCAAGTGGAAACTTAAAAAGCCAGGAGACTCCCAAGGAAGATGATCTGGAGGGAATTTCAAGAATGGGTTCGAATCTCTGGGAGCGGGTGTGACTGCGGACGTGAACTCCAGTCAGCATTGGTATTGAGCATTGGTATCAGTATTGAGCATTGGTGAGCTTTTGTAGGGAAGAAGCACAGCAACAACTCTCTTCCTCAAGGCAAGAGTGTGTTTAGCGATATTTTATGATCCAGTAAGCTATCAACAAGGGATGTACAGCAAATATATCAGCTACTTTGTAAAAATATCAGCAATTGGACATGCTAGTATTTTTTCTTGGTCACATAGTAAATTGAAGTCCAGGTTACTAGTATGCCTATAGAAGGTCATTGAAATTTAGATCATGATTATAATAAAATCCTGGTGATATACGTTATCTGGAAAGTAAAGCTGGAAGTACAAAGTCTTTATGGTCTTCTATTTAAAGAGTATGAGACTTGCAGCCCGGTGATGAAACTTAGCCATCAACCCTGGTGGGCAGGGAGAGGTACAGTGAGGATCCTGCTCCCCGCTCCTGGGCAGAGCAGGACTCGGAACGGCCATGGGCTCTGCCTGTGGGTGCAGCCGTGGGTGCCTTGGCTGCTCCTGTTTCCACTCCAGTCCCCTTGTGCAAAAGTGGTCCCTACAGCACCGCCACCAGTGGCCACCAACCATGTAGGACGAACTCAGAGCCTCTGGTTTAACTGGATAGTCAACCCTGACTTCAATCTCTGCATTCTCTTTGCATTTTTCCACTGTAAATTTTGCTTTTCCAGCTCACAAGATTTATGAAATGATTCATGTGAGATGTGTGAGACGTAATAGCACAGATTCTTCCTTCCTTTGCTCCTTCCGTTTTTCTTTCTTTCTTTCCTTTTTCTCCTCTCCTTCTCTCTCTCTTTCTTCCTCTTCCTCCTCCTCCTCTTTACAGGTAGATGTAGCAAGTTCACACAGATGTGCACATGACATTCTCTATGCTTGTCCTGGAACCTCAGAGCTACTCAGGAATTCCTGATGTGATTTTTTGTTAGCCCCTTTCTACCCTTCTGGCAAATATTTTATGCCAATTCCTTCCCCAATAATTCCAGTTCCTTTTCATCAAATAAACCTCCAAATATCTTTTATTTCCTTGATGACATTATGGATAAACTATGTTGTCTCTTCTCACGGTAGGTACACATTAAGACTCCATTGTGTCCAGCACTATGTGACCTGGCAGTATATAACTAAGCTTCTGTCACAAGTTGGAGTTTCTCTATACGTTGTTTTTAGATAAAAATGTAAAGAGAAACAATTCTAATACTGATGAAGAAAGAACTTGTGGTTTGAGATCTTTTATTTACAGGTCTTCAAGCTTTTTAGCCAAAGCATGGAGCCTATGCTGAATCTGGAGAAGAGACTTGAACATTTGCAGTAATGCATAAGTTCTTCTCTGTCAGCTTGAATCTGTCCCCATGGCTGTATCTCTGTCCCTGTGGCTCACACCTCCTCAGTGCAAGACAGTATTTGATGCTGCACACACATAACTTCAGTTCAGCTGGGTGAGGTTCAGTCTCACTCTGATCCCTCTGTCTATCAGCCTGATTACTGCAATGGAATGTGTGGTCACTTGTAGATGTTGTGAATTATAGGTTCATTCTAGAAACACAATTACATTTTTCACAAATGATTCAAACAGTCATGTAGGTTGATTTTGATGGGAAAGATACCAGAATGAATTGTTTTTTCAGATAAAACTTCTGAAGTGGGGGCCAGGGAGTTAGCTCAGTGGTTCCGGCACCTGTCTTGCAAGCGCAAGGACCCGGGTTCGATTCCCCGGTAATCACATAACAATACTGGGTGTGGAGACTCATGCCCAGCAGCAACCAGTACCACATACCACAGTGCCGGGCGTGGTGGCTCACGCCTGTAATCCCAGCACTCGGGAGGCAGAGGCAGGAGGATTGTGATGTGAGTTTGAGGCTGAGCTCAGGGCCAGCCTGAACCACAAAGCGAGACCCTGTCTCCAAAAACCTAAAAAAA
>PVIR01010842.1:0-20403 GCA_004026965.1 Petromus typicus | reverse complement strand
CTTCTGAAGTGGAAACAAGCAACACTTGCGAATTAATACTGAGGAAGCATGAGAAGGCCATCATCACTGGCAGCCGTGAGTACTCGGGGTTCCCGGATGGAGCGCTCAGTCTGGAGCTGGCCCATCTGTGACCAAGATCAGACACGCTCACTCCTGGACCTCTCCATCCTCCCCACATTAAATACAGTTTGTACCTGAGCAGATGACTCCTGCATTTGGCGTCCACGTGCAGCTGTGCTGCCTCCAGCTCCAGGAAGGGCACTGCCACACGTGGGTCTCCTCTCCAGTGCAGCCTGGGGCACTAAGATGGGTGGACTCTGGTCTAGAGCCAAAGAAAGCAAAGTGTGTGGGACGAAAGGCCACTCCACAGCCCAGCTGCCTGCACACGACCTGGGCATCATTCCAGCCCCAGTTCTTATCACAGATGGTGGCCCAGGAGCCCTGGTGCAGAATCTCCACTCTTCCCATACAGCGTTGGCCCCCGTCCACCAGCTGAAGCTGCGGGCTCTCTGAGGAGAGAGAATCATGACAATGGTCCCGTATTTACCAGAAACAAGGTCTGTTGGGAAACACTCAGCTAAGGAGTGGGCGCACTCTGCATTCAGGCTGCAGAGCCTGCTGGGTAAGAGGAGGAGGCGCTGCTCCGGGCAGCAGAGGGTCTGGATTCTCACAGAAATAAAACAATGATCAGAGAGGATTAGCATGACTACAAAATAAGAAGTGGTATTAAATTAAAAATAATCTATACAGGTGCAAAAGAAAAAAGGAAGCAAATTATGTATATGGGGGTGGGGGTTGCAGGGTGGGGAGAAAAGGGAAAAAATGAGAATCAAGTCATGTCACATTCTGTTACAAACCCTCAATGTTAAATGCAATGATGATGTGTATTCGTAATGTACCAATAAAAATAAAAAAATTTAAAAAGTCTATACAGGTGCAAATTCCCAATGTTGAATGTGATCATACTATACCTAAAATGTATCAACAAACAATAAATGATGATAATCTAGTGAACAGTCTCAGGTGGATGCAGTTGAAAACGTTCTACCAAAGTTAACTTTGGACTTCCAGGGTATTGCTAAGGATGAGAGAAAAGTAAACTGAAAGTATCAGAATCCTTAAGGTGAGCAGTTAGAATTTTTCACTGAATGAGTTCCTAGAGCTGCTCTGCCAGGCCAGCACTTGAATGGGTTTCTTAAAAGTTAACATTATTCGCCCAGGAGTGAGGAGTGTTAGAGGCCAGTAATGAAGTTTGGAATTTGGCTGAGCTTATTAGAGATCAGAGAAAACAGCCAGGAATGCAGGCAATTTCATAATGTTTAGGTTGATGAAGTCTTTCAGTGCTAGAAAATGGACTGACAGAGAGAGAGAGAGAGAGAGAGAGAGAGAGAGACTTCTGTCTGATGGGGCTTGAAGAAAAGAAGAAACAGGGACAGAGCAGAGACAGAGAAATGAGCTTTGCTGAAGCATCCAGGAGCAGGACCTACAGTGAGAAGTGATGGGGATCTGGACATGGGGCTGGTTATTCTCACTTGAGCTGAAGTACAGGCACACAGGTGTCTGGAGCTGCACTAGCACATGGGTGTGATGGAGACTGTATCCTATGTAGGAAGGACAGGGCAGAGCACTCATAAGGAAAGTGCTCATAAGCATGGTGCTCTTCCAAACAGCAAATTGCTGTATTTGTGATGACACAGATCAAGGCCGAGTCCCAGCAGGGAAGGAAACATCTGACCACGGCAGGCAAACCCTGAGTCACCGGCTGGATCCCAGTGCTTCCCTCCACGCTAGTCCTGGACCTTCAGCAGCACCTGCGTCTCACAGCAGTTTTCTCTGCAGCACAGTGTGACTGGAGAGGAACCAGCCCGAGAGGTGGGAATGAAAACAATGCAGACGGTGGACAAAGCTCTGCCCAGGACCAGGGCTCGGGGAAGAGAACAGCAGAGTAGAAAATGCCTGAGCAGGGGGTTGGAAGGAAGAGAAAGAAACTCCAAGTTAGACCAGACTGCAGGGTGAGATTTCCTGATAGAACCATAGGAGGTGTTCATAGATGATATTATGGGCAGAAAAGTGTACATCTGCCCCCATTAGGGCCACACCTGCCCAGTGTACTGTGGACACCACTGTGACCTTCACAATCAAATCCAGCAGAGCTTAGGATATTTCTCACGTACATCTGGGCAGCTTTGTTCCTGCTCACCCACTTAACATCCAAGTTCTCCATGTTTTTCTCTTTCCCTCCCTCCCTCTGTGTCTATCACTATCTCTGTCTGTCCCTCCCTCTTCCTGTCTTTTCCTGTCTCTTTTTCTCTCCCAAACACACACCAGAGAAACAGCATCACTTTGAGAAGAGGCGTAATGGACGATGGAGGACGCTCAGCTTGGACTCCCAGCCTGCGCTCGTCCCTGTCCCAGCAACCACTGTAGGAAATCTGGGAAGTGACCAGTTTCTCTTGTGTTTTCAGATATAAATGGCAAAGCTTATAATACAGACTCGGAAATCTTAGAATCAGTTTCATAGCTTTGCAACATCTCACTGCTGATGTTAAAGGACAAGATCCTATAAGCAAAAACCCAGCATTACTGTCACTAAGGGTCACATCTGGTCCAAATAAAACAATCAGTGAGAGGCCCTGTCTGTGAGATCCCAGGTCCGACCCCAGAGCTGGGGTGCTCACTGGGTGTCTCTGCTGGTCTGCAGGAACGGGGCAGAGCTTACCTTGAGCACCGGCCGAGACACAGAGCAGGAGCGAGGCGAGTCCCTGGAGAAGGCAGCGTCCGTGCATGGTCCTGGTGACTCTGCCCTCACGTCTGCAGGTCGCACTCAGCCTGCTCCGATGGCACAGGGAGGCTCCCAGCCCTGCCGGGGCCTCTGACAGTAGGGAGGGGTGACACAGTCCTATCCCCTCATGGCCATCTGCCATGAGCCAATAGAAACCCTGCTTAGCATCTTCTCTGTCATCAGAGACTGTTAGAAAAGGAAGCTTTCTATGCTTCAAACAGCCATTAGCTGCTCATTTTTAAGTATCTCCATCTTAAATATTTTGTGAGATAAAAATTTCTGACACCAGGTGTCTTTTTGTTCCTAAGACCAACACAGAAAGTGATAAAGAAATGTGGCATTTTTTTTCCTCCACAGCAGGTGTCTGGCTCAATGACTGGCTCACCACAGCTGGTAGAATTAGAGCAATACTCAGGATCCAGTTTCACTGCCCTGTGTCCTGGTGACAGATGACCTGTTTAATGAGAGCTAGGACTGCAAAGTCACTCGGCCAGTGTATTGTGGCCGCAAAGAAGAGGAAGGATTTAACAATAGCAAAGAAAAGTCTGCTAAAGTAGAAATGGGGTTGAGAAGAATGAAAACTTTCAGGGCAAATGTAAAGTGTTAAGCTGGAAGACAGGGGGATGTGAGTACTGATCGCACAGGGCAGCTGCCACCTCCTCGCTCCTTTGGGACACAAGTGACGTCTTCTAGCACTCTACAGCTGTCCTCACAAGTGTCTGACTTTAGAAAATCTGTCTCTTCTTGCCCCCAAGAGCACTATGACTTGTAGAGACACTTTATTCCATAATTGTTCATCCTCCTGTCAGATAGGAACTAACCAGATTCCCACCTAGCACTCGGCCCTGAGTCTGCTCCTTACAGAATGGGAAGTGGGTCTCTCCTCCTCGTGGATTTTGCCTTTCAGTCTTTCCATTCCTCTTTTTCTTTCATTAATTTCCATAGAAACCACTCAATCCTCTCTGCTTTTTCTAGGATCTAATCAATGTCTAAATCAGATGCCTGTCAGCGCAGCACTCAGAGAAGGAACTGGTGTTATATCAATGGCCTTTATTTCCCTTAATGTTAGTGAGACAAGGAGTCCAGCCTTCTGTCCTTTTCAAAGGTCCCACACTGTTGCTGCCATGAAGCAAAATTTCAAGGTCAGTCATAAGCTCTGGTTTGTGTGTATGACCTAAGGTAAACTATATATCTTTGTAGCTCCATGGTAAATGACATTTAATTAATGTTAGCTTTGTATACAACTAATATCTTCATTGTAGCCATTACTTTGTACTCTTATTTACCATAGGCCAGAAACTGGTGCACTACTTTAAATAAGTAGAAAGTTTCTCAGGACCTCAAGTGAGCTCTGAAGAATAATAAAATGCAGATACATATTCTAATGATGGAAGTAGAGAGCTGAGCTGTGGAGGGGAGTGAGAGATGAGTGTTAATAAACGGAGGGACCTCACTGGCAAGAGGGTGTTTAGTGTGAAGCAAATGAGGAAGGACGACCAGGGAGGCATCTACCGGACAGACGTGTGGACGCAGATCTCAGTTTCCATGGTCTTCTGGGAGAGCAGAGACATTTTAAGTAGTCGCAGGACACCGAAATGCCTGAGAGGAGAGTGTGACTTTATCTTCACAGGTGTTTGAGACAGCTGTGGACCCTAAAACAAGAAGAGCAGAGAGGACAGAAGTGAAATATGGTGGAGACCATAAATGTGAGTACAAGGAGGCTATTGTTAACCAAGTCAAAAAGTAAGAATTTTCCTTCAATTGTAATCATGTTGACTTCATACTTGAAGAGACAATTCCTTCTGGCAACAGTTCTGGTGGTGAGGCAGGGAAGCTGAGATAATCCTGTGGTGCCGAGCGTGGGAGTGTGGGAGAAACAAGGAAAACAAGGGCTGCTGTGCTGCAGGACTGCGTCCACCTCGGTGCGGTCTGACTCCGGCCACTCGGCTGAACGCGCACTTGAGACGCGGGCCCTGCTTGTGCTGCACACGGATTTCTGTGACATGTAGCTGAGGCTGTGGGTGCTGCTGTGGACATTCTTCTCCCTTGCTAGGGAGCTGTTCACCTGGTCAGTCAGTTACCACAGCAGGAAGGGAAGGCATCCTACATGTGACTCTGCATCTCCCTTCACTTCTATCCGTGTGACTTAAAGAATTGTGAATCTCACTGGACTGTCCTGAGGGCCAGTGTCAGAGGTGTAACAAAAGGTCCTGTAAGGCAGTGCCAGAAAAAAGGTCAAAGGGAATCCAGGGAGCTGTTGTCACCTGGACGACTGCCAGTAGCAAAACTAAGTCTTATCAAAATTCTTATTTTAAACCTTCATTAGTACCAAATACATAGTGTGTGAGGAAGGTCAGCCTTTCCAAGAGAACTTTTAAAAATACACATCAAAATATAAACTGAATTTCATTACTTCTATTTTTCTTCTACTTTATTTTGTCCAAAATGTTATAGCTTCTTATAATTCAGCTTACATAAATATTTAGGGAGCTGTCTACCAATGTTTCTACAGAATTTGCTATGTGAAGGGATGTTTTTAATGTACATTTTCTTCCTTTGTTAGATCACAGGTAAATACCAACTTTCCTGACATGCAATGTTTAATAATCACAAGAAGAATAAGTAAGAGAGTGAGTCAATAGAAAAGAATAATTTTAGTTTCTCACTAATCTGAGGTAATAGATTTGTTAAAGAATAATTCTAGAGCTCTCTATGAATTACTTGAAAAAGACTGAAATAACTGGGAAAACTACAGCACATTATACAAACAAAATCAAATTTGAAAGAGAAATAAACAACTCAATTAGTTAATCTTTGGTGAATTAAGTATAAATAAAACTAGAGGAGATTAAAAAATAAACAGTAAATAACCAGGAAGTTTAAGTCAAAACTGTCCTGAATGAAAACTATAATAAAGATAATTTAAAAACAGTACAAAGTTAAGAAACAGACACAGATATGTGCATGAGACTAGCAAATGTAGCAGGATGGCTTCAGTGATTTGGCTCATTGGTGACATGTTTGTCCAGCGTGTGTGAGGCTCTGAGTTTAATCTCTAGGAGCCCAAGAAACAGAGAGAACAGCAAGGTGACAAAGTAAAAGTCATATGTGATTGCCAGGGCCCGTGACGTTATAGGACAACCGATATAAGCACATATATGATAAGTAAGTTGTTATTTTACTTTTATGGTTTTTTGATATTGTATCAATTTCTTATACATTTTTAGATATTAACCTCATCATTTCTGTGATTTGCAATATTTTATCTCCTTCCACACTTTGGTGTTTAAGTTTCTGATTGTTTTCTTTATTGTGAAGAATGATTTTACTTTGATATAGTCCTGTTCATTTATTTTTTTCTTCTTCACTGAAGTTCAGGCATCGGATCCAAAAAAATTACTTCAAAGATCTGCATCAAGGATTTTACTCTATATTTTCTGTAAGCATTTGAGAATATCATTCTTTAAACCTTTAACATACTTCATGTTTAATTTTATATATTGTGTAGGAGTCCAATTTTATTTTTTGTCATGAGGATTGACATTTCCATATATACTTAAATTATGCATATATATATATATATATATATATATATATATACACACACACACACACACACACACACACACACACAGACATTTATATGTCCATGCTAAGCATATACATATATACAGTAGAATGATAATAAACCACAATGATGAAGAAATCGTGTCACTGACAAAGAATATAACAGTTGTTGTAGGGGCTCGGTGTAGGTTAGATGGAAAAATGTTGATGAAAGCATACAAATATTTAGTGTTCAAATGAAAAAATTATGAAATCTGTAAAGTAAGTCACATATGATGAAGGATATGTTAATTATCTGAGTGTGTTTGTCATTATACAGTGCATACATACAACCAATCCTCCCATTTTACACTTTGAATGCTTTTGTTTTTTTCAAATGCATATTTAAAAAATTTATTGGTGGTACATTTTATATATACATTATGATCACAATCAATATTGAGAATTTGTGGCAGTATATGACACCTCTTAATTCTCTTTTTTCTCACTCTTCTGCTCTTTCTAAAACCCCTACTTCCTATATACGTAAGCTTTGTTTCCTTTTATTATCATCAAATTTTTTCTTTCCCTTGTTTACGTACCCCTACCCTTCTTACCCTTTCCTTTTCAATATTTTCTTCCTATTTCACAATACCTATCACACATGTTAGAACTCATTTACACCTTCAGTTTCTCATAACAGAGAAGTTACACATCCGTGTCCTATTTATTTTTCTTATGAGTGTTTTCTCAAGGTACAGCCATTTGAATACACATGACTCAAATTTATCATTCTTCATGGCAAAGTAATACTTTGTTTTATTTAAAAAAATCTTTTCCCAGTCTCCAGTTGATGGGCATTTGAATTGTTTCCAAGATTTAGCTATCACAATCTGAGCTACTATAAATATTTGTGTATATGTGTCACTGAGATATGAATCTTTTAATTCTTTTGCATATATACCTAACATGGTAATAGAAAGGTGAAATGAGACCTTCAGTCCCAATTTTTTGAAGAATTTCCCCCTTTGATCTCCATAGTGGTTGTACCAGTCCACATTTCCAAGGCTCTTTTATCCCTGCAGTCCTGCCAGCATCAAATGCATATTTTAAATTAAAATAAAATGAAACATTGCAATGGAATAGTTCCAACATAAGGTAAGAAGACAGGTTATCAGCATAGAACACAGATTACACTGAAAATATACTAAATAATTAGTCAATATAAACAGGTTAAGATGAGAGAAATTTGGGCAGTTGTCTTAACTGACTGACTTTCTAACATATGCCTAAAAACTTCTTTAGGCTGAATAGAAATGGCAAGAGATGAAAAGCAAAATCTAGATGAAGAAACAATAAAGCACTATGAATGGAAATAAGAAAAACAAGTGCCTTTATTTTCCCTCTGAGTTTTTTGAAAATAGATATTTCTGTTGTTATTTACATCAAGAATGAATCAGAAGGTATCACATGTGCTGAAGGTGATAGGAGGGTGCCTGGATTGTGGGTAGCTGTACTCATCAATGGCTAAATGTGCTGTTGTGAGGTAGAGCTCTGTTGGGGAAGACAAATTACTCGGGCATGATCTGGAAGGGTATATCTTCCACATTGCTCCTCCTCCTATCTCTGCTTCCTAGCTACTCACATGAGAACGTTTCCTCTGCTGTGTCCCTCTGCTATGAAGTCTCTTCCCTTGAACAAGCTGCCAGGGACACTTTCTAATAGCTAAATAGACCTTTTTTCCTCTCAATTGTGTTTTGTATTTTATCCCAGCATTGAGAAAATGCCTAAGATTTTGCTTTCAGAGACATGGAGATCTTTGTTGGAACTACCTGACCATATCGTTGAGAACATTTCAGAATTTGTTTGCAGGAGGAGTTTGGAAAAGCTTGGAGATGCTGGCTAGAGAAGCTATTCAAAGCTATTAGCCAAGCCTGATAATCAATTCTGATGAGAGTGATGAAAGAAATGCACACAATATCTTCAAGAAGGTTCAGTTCAGAATAAAATAATGAGAATACTTGGGTTCCAGTCAATATGCATTAGATTCTGGAAGAAAATTTGTGTATATTTTCCCCTTGTCCTGAGACTTTTCTGAAGACTGAGATTAAAGGTGAAAGACTAATGAATTTGGTTTATGAAATTTCAAGGTAGCCTCTTTTTCCTGAACAGTAACCTAGCTACTGCTTATTCTCTCAGCAAGATCTATGCTAAAATCATAGAAAATACCAGCAATAAATGATTTAAAAGTTATGTTCTTTAGCAAGGCAGTTTAGATCTTAGAGTGCATGGCTCATAAAAAGATTAATATTAACCATATATTAAAACCATATGAAGAAAGCCTTGAGGGCATTTCAGGAATGAACAAGACCCCACGATTCAGTGGGTGAAGTGCGTAAAATGGTCAAAGTCAAGAACTTTGTAACCCTTTGAGAAGAGAGCCCCAAGAGCATCTTGTTAATGAGTGAGAAGGACGCTGCTTGCTCAGGACGGCTTTACACTGCTCATCCATCCAGCCACTCAGAGTCCTCTGCAGCCATGATGCAAAAGGGCTTGACGACTGCTCAAAGTGTTGGTAAATCTGGGTGTCATCTGCACGTTAGTGATTTTATGGTCATACAGAATGAAGGAGTGGAGGCCTCAGGAACGTTTTCACTCAGATTTCAGAGAAAGGACTGAGAGGACACTCAGTGTGACCCTGTGTGGGCTAAATATGAAACTGTGAGTGTCAAAGTGAAAATGCTGTGAAGACCCCAGGAAACTGATGTTACAGGAATGCCGAGGTCTGAGGGAAGCCATGGGGCGAGACCAGAGCCTGCTCTGAGGTAAAGGGTTGTAAAAGCCTGAACATAAAGGATTTCACCCCATCTTCTATGTTTTAATCAGTGAAAGAGTCTCATAAATTAGCCACATTTTACCACTTGATGGCTCTGTTTAAGCAAGATGGAGTCACTCGAGAAACAATACATCATGCATTTTCCTTGACAGTGAAAACTCTGGTGGTTTGTTTTAAGGCAACACAGATGGATATCTTTACAAAAAATTAAGAGTTTTAAAACAAAGATGGCCCTGCTTTTGTATATTCCAATTCATCTGAGTTATGCTATACTAGTTTTGCTTATTCTTCTGCTTAAGCCATCAGGCACATTTTTCGAAATTACTTGCATTTTGTTGGCAGAAACAATGAATGGAAATAAACATGGTGGAACACATGTCACTGATCCAAAATGGTGGTCAGTCACCTGGCAAGAAAAGATGGTGGCAACTTGTGTAGTGAGACAAGATGGCAACTTTAACTAAAATAGCATCCTGACACTGAAAAGGCCAGCTAGGGGAAAACTGTGGACTGCACTTTGATCTCAAAATTAGTAAACATGGCTACTAAAGCAATTTATCAACATATATTTTCCAAAGTGAGGAAGTTGAGGAAAGTACCATAGATATCAGAAACAGGGAGTCAGAAATGCATAGGACACTCTAGATCATACACATGATATACAAATGATCTGTCCTGGCACTAGATTTATAACAGACTGCATGATTTTTTTTTTTTTTTAGACAGAGTTCCCCTTTGTAGTTCAAGCTAGTCCTGAGTTCAGTCTCAAACTCACAACACAGCAATCCTCCTGCCTCTGCCCCCCGAGTGCTGGGATTATAGGTGTGAGCACCATGCCCGGCACTGTGGTATGTGGTACGGATTGTTGCTGGGTGTGAGTTTCCACTCCTAGTATTGTATGTGGTTACTGGGGAATCAAACCCTGGTCCTTGTACTTGCAACACAGGCACCAGAACCTCTGAGCTAATTCCCTGGCCCTTCTGTATCTCTTCTTTACTGACTTGTTTCCACAGTGAGTGACCCAAAATGGGTGAGCAGAAAAGGGTGACAGATTTCAAATGATCCTGTTAAGCTCCTCTTGTTGGAGGAAAAATAAAGAAGCCATGCATTTCCCTGCCTCTTCTATGTGGTGACAAGGACAGGAAACAGGTCTAAAACCATGAGAAATCACAAAGTTCTGGGTTTTATCAAATTGAAAAATTTTCAGGTGCAATGGATGTTTGAATAAAAATAAACCCAATCAAACTAGTGGAAATTGAAAAATTTCTTAGCGATGTAACTGAAGGCAGAAAAATCAGTTGGATGCAGAATGTTTTTGCATTCTTCACTTTGAAACTTTGATTGTGAGTATTCTGATTCAGTTTATTTCCAAAGTAAATGTTGTCATTTAATTGTTGAGATTCTGGGTAGAGTACCTCAAAGGTACTTAGATAATAAGTATTTACTTGTTTTTCATAATTTTCAGTGAAGACTGTATTGAGTGTTTACTACCCCAGTGGTATTCCAGTTGATTTCAGTAGTTAGTTTTGCTTTGTTTCTTTGGTGGTTGGCCTTGTAGTCTCATCAATATAGCCAAACCCTTCATCTCTGATGTACACTAATAGCCTTATATTTTTATTACAAAATTAAAAAACAATTTAAGTTACTCTGTCAGGAGGGTCTATAAAATTGGTGAAACATCTTTCCAATTTTCTGTTCTTGCCTCTCATTTCAACTCAATGGATGAAGCCAGAAACTTCTGCTGTTATTCAGTAAATGCAGTGATAGAGTTTTATGAGTCAGAGTGGGAGTTGTTGGATTAGTATGTGTGTTACTGTTTATCTCCCCCCGCCCCCGGTACATCTATGATGGGTATGAGGATTTTCAAGTTACATCGCAGAAGGTCCCAATGGAAAATAGTTTTATTTTAAGTCACTATGTCTTCTCTCCAATCACTACTTCAATATCTTTGAATTATTTGTTTTCAATTAATGAAGTGACCCTTCAGATGCAAATGGGAACAAAAGCCAAATGATCAAAACATCTATACAAAAACATCTTCCTTGGGCCAGGGAGTTAGTTCAGTGGTTCCAGCACCTGTCTTGCAAGCGCAAGGACCTGGGTTTAATCTCCGGTAACCACATACCATACTGGGTGTGGAGACACACGCCCAGCAGCAACCAGTACCACATACCACAGTGCCGGGCGTGGTGGCTCACGCCTGTAATCCCAGCACTCGGGAGGCAGAGGCAGGAGGATTGCTGTGATGTGAGTTGGAGGCTGAGCTCAGGGCCAGCCTGAACCACAAAGTGAGACCCTGTCTCAAAAAACCTAAAATAAAAAAGTCTTCCTTTTATGTCCAAATTTCATGCAAGAGTGTCCTCATCAGCAGTCCCCTTGATCCAAATTGGTTCTCCTGAACAAGATGGCTCCCTTATACAAAATGGTTCCTCCTTCCAAGATGGCTCCCTTATTCCAAATGGCTCGTCTTTCCAAGATGGCTTCTTGGTTGCCAAATCATTCCCTTGATTCAAAATGACTCCTCCTTCTAAGATAGCTACCTTATTCAAAATGGTTCCTCTGAATAAGATGGCTGCCTTACAAATGACTCCTCATAAGATGGATCCACTCTTACAAAATGATTTCTCATTCCAAGATGGCTCCCATGTTCCAAAATGGCTCCCCTGATTCATAATGTCTCCTTCTTCCAAGATGGCTTCCTTGTTCTAAGTGGTTCCTAAGAGCAAGATGGCTCCATTTTCCAAAATGGCTTCTAATAACATGATGTCTCTGTTATCTCTAAATGGTTCCCCGTACCAAGATGGCTGCAATGTTCCCAAATGGCTGCCTTGAGCCAAAATGGCTCCTTCTTCCAAGATGCCTACATTTAAAAAAAATGGCTCCTCATATTAATATGGTACCATTCTTACAAAATGGTTCCTCATTCTAAGAGCCATTTTAGAATGGCTCCCTTGACCCAAAATGACACCTTATTCCAAGATGGCTTCCTGGTTACAAAATGGCAGTCTTGATCCAAAATGGGTTCTCTTTTCAAGACGGATCCCTTATTTAAAATGGTTCCTCTGAACAAGATTGCTGCCTGTTCCAAAATGGCTCCTCATAACAAGATGGCTCCTCTCTTACAAAATGATTCCTCCTAACAAGATGGCTCCCATGTTCTAAAAAAGCTCCCTTGATTCAAAATGGCTACTACTTCTAAGATGGCTCCCTTATGCAAAATGGTTCCTCCCACTAAGAAGGCTCCTTTTTCCTCAATGGTTCTTCATAACAAGATGGCTTGCTTCTCTCAAAATGGTTCGTCATTCCAAGATGTCTTCCATGGTGCAAAATGAACATTCTCCTTACATTCTTTTGGCTTTTCCTAGTTTTTATGTTTTACAGACTTTGAAATGTGTTCCATCACACTTTAATCGACTTTCCTGCTTCAAGATGAGAGATAACAAGAGATGAAGTAGATAAAACTGCACCTCCAGTAGGGACAGTGCACAAGCATTCTGTCTACTTCAGAGTATGCCCCTTGCTGAAGGTGAAAGAGCATAAAAAACCTTAGCTTCCTGGCAATTACCGCATGGTCTATTTTTAGTTCTTTGAACCACACTTGAGATGAAGTGCACAATTTCATCTCACTAGAGATTCTGTGCATTCTGTCAATCTGGAGTCCATGCACGTCTTTGGTTTTGGTTCCAGAGATACTGCTCAATTTCTGTGCAATTACAGAGGTTTTGTATGTAAACAGGTTAGTTTGATTTTCCTTTGTGACCCAGGTCTTGTGCTCATAGGAATGAAAGCATATATATGAACTTGTAATGATGCCACCGAGTGTCTTACTGTCATACAGCCCATAGAGACTCAAAACTTTCTGCTCCTCCCCACAATCCACATCCTTTTCCTGAAGTGAATGTGACGACTCCTGCTATCTCCTCTGAGAGCTAAATTTCCCTTCCTGTAAGAGCCCACCATGGTCACACATGTAAATCTATCTGATCATGAGCAGAAGCACCTTGCAGCGCTGGAGCAGCTGATTCACAGGGACACAAAGGCTGCTGCTCTCTCCCTGACAGAGAGCTGTGTGCCTCGTGGGTCTTTGCACTGAGCAGTTCCAGCGTCTGCAGGGTTTCTCCTCTGCAGCTTCATGATGATCGCTCACAGATATAGGGGGCACTGGTGTTTATAAATTTAATTTGACAAGATTTCATGTAACTTGACTCCAAAATAAAATGTTTTATATTTGTTTCAAAATATGTCTTCTGAAGTAGGATAATTTGTTCTCTTTTCTGTGGCTCCTGTTCCTGCACATGTAGTGTGCTGAGAGGCTGCATGTTCAGGTCCTCTCTGGAGAAACAGGAGTGACAAAGGGGTGAAGAGTCCAAAGAGTGAACCTTGTCAGGGCGGACTGAGGCCAGGATGGACCTGGGGAGTGGAGGGCGCAGGGTAGAACAGGAGGAGGGGAGCAGCCTCAGGCTGGAAGGGGACACTGGGCCTGTGCGTGTGGGGAGCAGGAAAGGGGAGATGTGTCATTTCTAGTTGACTCATCTCCTTGCTGCACCATAGACATGGGGAGCAGTGATCTCTCTGTGGCCGTGAAATGACTCATGTCAGGGATAGGGAAGTGCCAATACATTTGACAGAGATGAAGAGTATAATAGTAAGGTGTTATATTAATTTATCAAGTAGGCAGAAAAAAGACGAGAAGGAGAAAATAGCTCTGGGATTCTACAGAACATGGAGACAGCAATAAATGTATGAAGTTCCAGAAGGAAGATCCAAAACCAAGAGAAGAAAGAGAGTTTTGAGGGAGGCAGAGAAATTCCCCTGATGTTACAAAGAGGCCTTGATTTGAAAATATTATGAATTGCCCTCACATAAGATAAACAAAAACATCTGAATAAATTCTAGGATTATTTGCGAAGTACTGAAGTGAAATTTTCTGAAGAATGGGCCCATTATTTGGCAAGAAATAAGAATCAGATAGGTTCTAAATTATTTCACCTGCAACACTAACTAAATGACTTCTTCTATGGAGGATGGTGGGATAGTCCTGGAGACCGTATCCAGAGCTCTCAAGGTCAGCGACATTTCCACAACTTTTTATTTATTTGTTTTTATAAGACTATGTCTCTTAAAATCACATACTGCCCTATTCTAGCCTCCAACTTGTCATCTTCCTGCCTCAGGCTCCCAGAGTGCTGAGACTATAAGATTCCTCTGTGACAAAGTCTGTAAAGTAACACCTTAACAGAGTGTAAAACAGAAGAACTATTTTTTTTTTTTTGAGACAGGGTCTCGCTTTGTGGTTCAGGCTGGCCCTGAGCTCAGTCTCAAACTCACATCACAGCAATCCTCCTGCCTCTGCCTCCCGAGTGCTGGGATTCTAGGCATGAGCCACCACGCCTGGCACTGTGGTATGTGGTACTGGTTGCTGCTGGGCGTGAGTCTCCATACCCAGTATGGTATGTGGTTACCGGGGATCGAACCCAGGTCCTTGCGCTTGCAAGGCAGGCGCTGGAACCACTGAGCTAAATCCCCGGCCCGAACAGAACTTTTAAAAAATGATTGTTCTCTCACTCACAGGCTACCACATCTATGACTCACTGATTTTATTTATACTACTAGTCAACCTTACTTTATTGAAAAGAAACACTTGTATCATCTGCTGCATCTTTTGTCTTTCTGGTTTGTGTTTATCCTCTAACTCCAGTGTTGATACTGACACACAGTCTTACAAGTATTTTTATTATTTGATTATGAAATGTGATGTTCCCATAAAATCCAAAAAAATCCCAAAAGACTTATGTATATTTTTAAAGTATTGATAAACAAAGAAATATATTCTCTGGAAAGTATCTTAAAAATAAAAAAAACCAAATAATATGTATATGTTCTCCTGTAGGGCTCTGCCTGATTGTTGGCTGTTTAGACTTCCTGTTTAATCTGTTGAATTGTTAACTGATGTACATGAAAAACATAAAATATAATTAAATGTAAGAACAAAGAAGGAGAAAAATACAAAGACTGGAGATGGCAAAGGTCAATTCCAGAGGCAGAAAAAATGTACAAATCACAAAGATTCAACAAAGTATGAAATGTTTGGGTCAAACTGAACAATTTGTTATTGCTTATTCCTACAGTGACTCCTAGACATAGCTGACAAGATTGAGGGAAGAAGGTACAGGGCCAGATACAGATTCTTCATTAACTAAGCTAAGATCCCTCAAGTTTCTAATGTAAATAAATGTTTGTGAAAGTTTGAGTTAAGGTTACACATGGGAAATTTCAAAAAAGTAAGCGAATGTTTCATTTATGAATTTGGAGAATTTTTCCTTCTGACATGGTGATTTTTCACTGAGGAATACCTTTACATCTTAAAATAAATGGTTAAGTTAACAATGGCAAATATAAAATTTTTAGTGAAATATGCATATAGAATGGAGATATAAAAGTATTCAATATATTGGCATGAAATAGTTGTATCAGAAATTTTTATTAGAGACAGGATTGAACCAGGAATGCATAAGGTGGAGGAATTAGAGTGTTTGTGTTGATTTTCCAAGCTTCATTCTCAGTTACTACTCAAAGATATATTTGGATAAAAACAATTCAAATTAAGTATAGCCATTTGAAAACTTTTATACTTGAGGAAATATAGGGTGCCTATCATGTACAGAGAAATGGATGAAGAGTAGATATTAATGAAAAATAATATAAGTGATGGAATTTGATGAGCAATGAAAGCATAGTGAGGTGGAATGGAAAGAGATTTTGAATGTTCAGATATAACATGAAGTGAGAAAAGTGTACCCAATTATATAAAAAAACATTAATGGACATGAAAAACCAGATTAATACCAGTACAATAATAGTAGGGGATCTCAATACCCCACTATTACAAATAGACAGATTGACTGGACAGAAAACCAATAAGGAAATACTTGAGCTAAACTAAACTCTTCAGCAAATTTACTTAGTAGATGCCTACAGAGTATTTCATCCCACAAAATCAGAATTTACATTTTTCTCAGCTGCTCATGGATCATTCTCCAAAATAGACCATGTGCTAGTTCACAGAATAGGTTTTAGTAACTGCAAAGCAATTGAAGTTATCCTTTGTATTCTGTCAGACCACAGTGCCTTGAAATTGGAGCTGAATAGCACAAGAAAGTCCAGGACCCTCACAAACACATGGAAACAAACAGTATTCTGCTGACCAACCAATGGGTCACTGAAGAAATTAAAGAACAAATTGAGCAGTTCTTACAACTAAACGACAACCCTGATACAACATATAGAAATTTATGGGACACAATGAAAGCAGGTCTACAAGGAAAATTCACAGCAGTGAACGCCTACATCTAGAAAACAGAGTAAGCTCAAATAAACAATCTAATACTGAACCTCAAGTAACCAGAAAAAGAGGAGCAAGATAAACCCAAAGCTCACACTAGACAAAAAATTATAAGGATCAGAGCAGAAATTAATGCAAGAAGATTAGAGGATCCAGAAACTACTCCAAATACACTGGATCACCTCATCTTTGACAAAGGAGCCAAAAATCCTCAGTGGAGGAAAGATAGCCTTTTTAACAGATAGTGCTGGAAAAACTGGGCTTTAACTTGCCAAAGGCTTAAACTAGACCTACATCTTTCACTGTGTACCAAGCCAAAAATCAGAGTGAATAAGAGACCTAAAGACTAAGACAGACACACTAAGACTGCTGCAAAGCCAGTTAGGTAAAACTCGTGCAGACATTGACTTAGGGAAAGACTTCCTGAAGAAAACTTCTGTAGCATGAGAATTGGCATAGGAAATCAACTAATGGGATCTCATTCTTTTAAAAAGCTTCTGCACAGCAAAGGAAACCACCAACAGAGTGAAAAGGCAGCCAACAATATGGGAAAGAATCTTTATCAGCTCTTCTTCAGACAAAGGGCTATTATCTAGAATATATAAAGAGCTTTAAAAAATGAGCCCACCATAATTTAAAGACCTAATTCAAAAATGGGCATCTGAAATGAACAAATTCTTTTCAGAGGAAGAAGTAAGAGCAGGTAAGAACTATATGAAGAAATGCTAAACATCACTGTTTGTTCAAGAGATTCAGATGAAAAAAACACTGAGATTTCATCTCACTCCACAAAAAATGGCTCCACAAAAAATTTCAGAATTAGCCAGCAACAAATGTTGGTGAGGCTGTGGAGAAAAAGAAACCATTCTCCACTGTTGGTGGGAATGTAGACTCATAAAACTTCTGTGGAAATCAGTGTGGAGATTCCTCAAAAAGCTAGGATTAGAGGTCCCATCTGAGCTAGCCATTGCTCTGCTACATACACAAAAGAATTAAAAGATTCATATCACAGTGACGTATGTGCACTCATGTTTATAGCAGTTCAGTTTGTGATTGCTAAATCTTAGAAACAATCCAAATGTCTATCAACTGGAGACTGGATAAAGAAGATGTGGTTCTTTAATAGAGTGAAGTATTATTCTGTCATTAAAAATGATAAGAATGAGTCAGTCATACTCAAATGGATATACCTTGAGGACATCCTTGTAAGTGAAATAAACAGGTCACAGATATGTAAATACCGTATCTTTTCTCTGGTATGAGAAAATGAAAATGTAAGCGAGTTCTAGTATATATAGTTGATATTGTGAAATAGAAAATATTTAAAAGGAAAGAGGGTGTAGAGATAAACAAAGAGAGGAAAAAGAATGTGATAGTATTAAAAAAGGAAACAAATCTTATATATATAGGGGCTGAAAGGTTGCAGGGTGAGTGGAGGAAGAGGAAAATTGAGAATGAAGTCAGGTCATATTCTGGTACAAACTCTCAATGTTGAATGCGATGATGTGTATTCATAATGTACCAATAAAGATTTAAATTAACCAAAAAAGAAAAAAATAACATCAAATTTTTAAAAATAAAAGAAATAGGTTTAAATCGAAAATAAAACATTTAGGAGTACAAATGACAGAGAAGATTTAAACAGACTTTAAGTAGAATGGAAGATAGAATTATTCACTTAAAACGAACTTTAATATAATATTTTGCAATTAAAACACTGAAATTAAAAAATGAAGAATTTAGGCATGAAAGAAAATTGTGACATATAATTTTTTTTTTTGAGATAGGGTCTGGCTTTTGTATTTCTGGCTGGCCCTAGGCTTAGCCTTGGCCTCACAGCAATTTTCGTGTCTCTGCCTCCCAAGTGCTGGGATTAAAAGTGTGAGCCACCATGCCCAACACTGTGGTTTGTGTTACTGATTAGTGGTTGGCATGAGTCTCCCTGCCTGGCATTGTTGTATGGGGTTACCAGGATGGAACTTGGGTCCTTGCACTTGCTAGGCAGGAGCTGTTACCACTGAGCTAAATCCTTGTACCTAAAAAAATTTTAAATACAAAAGAGGATTCCTGGAAAGCAGTTGGAGAAAGAGCATGAAGGGGAGGGCAAATTAAGGGGGAAAATGACAATGGCAGAATGAAAGTCTGATTGTAGGAGGAAGTTGGAGAAGAGCAGGAAAAGAAAGGAGGGAGAGAGAGAGAGACAGAGAGAGAGACAGAGAGAGACAGAGAGAGAGAGAGAGACAGAGAGACAGAGAGACAGAGATTGTGCAGGGAGGTTAAAGTCCGTCCTCCTCCGAGTCTCACCTGCGCAGACAACCTCAGCAGTCCCACCGCGCTGGCAGCCGCCTCCAGCGCAGGGCGCTCTGGGGCAGGACCAGAGCTCGGGCTCCCGCCCCTCACACCGGAACTCTTCAGCCCACACCCATTCATTGGCATTTCCGGACACGTTCACCAGGACAGACACAGCCTCGCCGCACCCCAGCTCTTCACAGATGACCTGGGCAGTGGGCAACGTGAAGTTCACTCCGGACACTGGAATCCATGCTCCTCCGGGGTTCACTTCCACTCGCCCTGAGCAGAGACCGTAATCTCCACCCAGACGCACGGATCCTGTGGGAGAAAAAATGGACACATCGAGTGTCTATGACCCAGGGTTAGAATGCATCGCAATTGTGGTAGAGCTGATGTTGTGAACTCTTTTTCTCACATTTGTGTCATGAGACTCACCGGAAGTGGATTCCAGGTGGGTGTTAACATGAAACCCACATGAAGGAGGGTTGAAAGGTGAATTCATGGAGAATTTGCAGGGTCAGTGCAGAGTCTGTGATCTGTGAGGGGAAAGAGAGGAGGACTTTTGACTCCATTGGAGGGGGATGTACATATATACAATATCTCTTTCTGGACATATTTCCTTATAAATCTAAAGAACATCCATTTATCTAGTATTTTTTTAGTTCCTATCTGTAATCTATATTCTTCTCTAAAGTCTACATTTTCCTGTAATTTGTCCTTAATTAAGGAAAAGACTGGGCTTATCACTTTCACTATTTTGATACCAGAATCCTTCAGTGCCCAGATGATAATGTCAACTATGTTAACAGCTGATGGTGAGTGAACATATTTCAGTATTTACCGACCTCACAAATTATACTTTTCTTTCTTTTAGGCCTGAGAAAGAAGCCACAAAGTAGTGAGAGAATGAGGTAGAAGCCAGATTGTTGGGCAGACTCCAGGTTAATTCTGCCAGATTCCCACTCAGTAGAGCTTGGGATTCTGCAGTCACGGGCTTAAACATGAAGTGATTAATGTAACCTAGCCTTTGATTTGTTCCTTCCTGAGTCACCCTCCCTGCTGTCTCCCTGGATTCCAGAAATAACAGGTCTAATTGACACATATCACATAATCCAGCAGCACCAAAAATGTTCTACTCCCCCGAAGTCTTTGTATTGACAGATCCATGATTATGATGAACTGGAGGTGAGTTGAACAAGACAGCATGATCATGACAGTATTTCCTTGTTTTTGTTCATATATAACCCAAGCAAAGAGTATTTAAATTGTTTGGCCAACTTCCACTCTCTGTGGTCCCTTCCCTCAAAGAACTCTCCTGTATTGTCATCCTTTTCCAGTGTCCTCAGTGCCTTTACTTCATGGTATTTATTCTAGCTAATAGGAAAGATTAACAAGTGTTCTGTAATGAACAAATACCTCTTGCTCCAGCCACCTTTGAAAACTGAGGAGAAGTTATGGCTTCTTCATCAGAGCACAACAAGGAGCTAGCAGAATGGTCCCTGGAGACCCGGATGTTGGCCAAGTTGACCTCTCATTGGAAATGATGAGGAGGAGGGAGTGCTTCACAGGAGACGCATGTGAGCTTTCTACACAGCACTCATTCTT